>VZRQ01005899.1:154599-272006 GCA_013397975.1 Machaerirhynchus nigripectus
GGAGAGGAGAGGAGAGGAGGCTCCTTCAACAGTCACAACACCAATCAAACAGGTGCTTCCGACTTCTCTGAATTATTGGCACATCTCAACCCTTCTTTTCACCCTCTGACCACCTTATTTTAGTTTATTTTTCCTTTCTCATCCTATAGAGTTACTTAAGTTTGCAGACTGTTCTATGCTTGTCAATATATTTATATAAAACAAAGGCAAAAAATAATTATGAATCTGAATGTACTGTGTTGATCCATCCTCATTTTTTTTGATTTTCATGGAACTCCAGATTATGCAAGGAAAAGGCAAGACCATAACTTCATCCTATATTGTCTGCCAGGTAAAACGGAGCAGTCTAAATTCTTTCAAAGATGTGTTAGGGTGACATGTACCCGCTGCTCTGGAAACACGAGAACCCTGACAAAAGTACCTGTTCAATATCCCTTCTTGTCCCAGGAGTAAGAAATGGTGGAATCGTATTGGTGCAGTGATGTTCTGGCTGTTGAATGGCTGTTAATATGTTTACTTTATATGCAAGTAATATTGAATTAACTGTCAGAATCAAGATAGGATCTTTCACATAGCTGAGATTTATTCCTTTCTGTTCTAATAAACAAATCTGATTTTAAAAAATGTTTTTTCCACTCTATGTACTGCAAAAAAAAACAGGTTTATGTCAAGAAAAGGAACTGGGCTTAATACTGAGGCCTTCTTTCCCTCTTGCTTTGCATTTGACAGTTTTAAATGGATAATATTTGCTGTCTTCTGCAGAAATATCAGTTGAAAAATGCTTTCTTAAGGGTAAAATTTCTATGTGGTATGGAAGTCATTTTCCTTATGACTTCATTATAAGAAATGGAAAGCAAAATTTAAAAATCAAGACTATTTCAATGTTACCTTTGCTATCTTCAGAAGTCAAATATAGGAATTCCACTTGATGTAGTGTTGAATAAAATGTGAGTGTTGCATAAAGCTGGCTTCAAAAGAACCATTAGGAAACAAGAGTGCTATTGCATTTTTCAAGCCTGAAGCCATTATATAATTTACTAGCATTTTCATTAATTCTTTGCCCACATAAATTGGTTTGAGACAGCTTACTCTCCTCTCCTCTCCTTGAACAAAGCAGCATCACAAAAATGTGGTTTAGAAATTTTATCCATATGTTTCTTTAGACTGGGCTTTTCTGTTTGCTTTTTTTCTTTTTTTCTGTTAACTAAAGAAAGAAAAACAAATATTAAAAGTATTGGAATAATTTTTACAGATTTGTTACAAAAAAAAGGAAAATGTCATTGACTGTGACTGTAACCTGTAATGTGACATTTCTTAGTTTGCTAAGTTTTGGATCAAGCTTGTATATTGTAATATTGTATATTGCAGTGTTGAAATGATAGATTGTAGGAAAGAAAAAAAAGATGAAATGTAGAAACATATTTCTTATTGAAGTTTTCAACTTTGGATGCAAATTTTGTTTGGAGTTCAAATTTCATTTGTTGCATCAAATGGAAAGACTATTGTATCCAAAAGGAAAATCTTGCACAAATCTATATAAAATCTGAATTCAAATCATAGACTATCCACACATTAAATTTATTCAAAAGGTATTTGAAGGTTTACTTTTTCAAATCATTGCAGGAATGCAAAACATCTCCTTACATTCAGAAATTTCACCTTCAGATGTTCCACACAGTAATGTAAGAAGATGCATGTGATGGCGGAACTTCCATACTATTCCCCATAATTCCTCCTGTAAGGTATGGAGCTGTTGACACATTGGTGTTTTTTTCCTCAGCTCATTGAGATAAGTCATTCTCCTTTCTTCAAGGGCAGGATGAGAAGGAAAGAGTACATGCATACGCTGCACAGATCTTCTTCCTCTAGCAAGTTTACAAATTTTGGTTCAGAAATCAACTGGATATGAAAGGTTGATTGAATGACTTCTCTAGCTGCCAGCTGATAGTGCTTTTACAAACCATATTTTGCTTTTAAAGATGAGCTATTATTAATTTTTCCTTGTTCAAGTACAATTTCTACATATTATTTTCTAACTGTGCATTTTGTCATGCTGCCCTAGGCTTACTGTTATGTGGTTTGCATTCCAACCTTGATCCAGATTTTCACATTTTCTAACCATAGAAATTAGGCTTAGTGTCTTGTGACATACAGTACTATAATACATTAAAAAAACAGCTATCTTCCTGCAGATTTTCTCTGCTGGATTAGAAGCTCAAGTACCTTTTACCCTGAAGTAAAAAACCTGTGTTTATAAGAGATGATGCAACCCACTGATACAGCTGAACAGAAGGGGTTGTAAACCATATGTAATGAGAAGTGTGTTTGAGACAAACTGGATCTCTTGAATTAGGCTATTTGGTGATAGTAGGAATCAGACCCTTACATCCTTTTTTTGCTTTTGGATCAGAAGAGGATAACTTTGTTATGGCATCTGAGATCATCATATTGTCTTTAGCATCTTCTAGATCCTCAGAGAGCTCATTCCCACGGGCCAATGTTACCAGCTGGTTGCTAGAAACCTTCAGACAAGAAGTGAAAGTGCATGAGGGTAAAAGGTCAAACACAGGTATCACCCAGATAGCCTTTAGTCTGAAGGCACTCTTGTCAGAGCACCCTCATCAGACAAGGAAAACATGAGTGAAATGACATATTCCAATAATTATTGTGCTGATTTAAAACCCAGTGGGAAAATTAAATCCACTCAAGCTGCCTCTTTTCCCCCGCCCCCTGATAGTGGAGGAAACACTAGGAAAGATTATAAGATGGAATCACAGTTTACTGAAAAATCCCAATAAACACAATAATATTAATAAAAGAGTGGACAAAAGCAAGAGCGTTTTACCTACAAAAGGATGTTCACCAGTGAACAAACAAAAATGCTTCCTGAAGACAGCACTGAGTGTGGTTTCCCAGACAAAGGCAAAATGGCAACTGGCCCTGCACTGGCCACATGGCTTATGGGCAAAGAAAGGCAGTATAGGTCAGGGAGGCTCACAGCTTAACTTTTCTCCCCCAGCCCAAAAACAATGGAAAAACAAAGACAAGGTAAAACCAGGTGGGACCTGACAGGGCTCTGAAACATGTTAGGGGAACCTTCTTGTGGGCCTGACTTTGCAGGAGCGGGACTGGAGCTCTCGGTGGTGCTGTTGGTGGCAGTGGTGGATTCCTGCTCCACGTGGCTTGGCTGGGCTCACTCTGTGCCTCCTCTGCTCTCTCCATTTTCTTTTTCACAAAGCAACATCCCAGGCTTGCCAGCACTGTCTTCCAGCACCTACCCACAAAAACTGCAGCTCAAAGGAATGGGAAAAGGAACCACTGGTAGCAGAAAGGGGCTTGGCTCTGACCCGATGCCTGCACACACCCTGCCTTGAGCCATAAAAAAGATGGAGACCCTTCCATTTCTGGCCTCAGCTTCCTTCTGCTGAAACCACGCCACAGCCATGCTGTGGGTGGTATGGAATTAAACAGTGCTAATAACTCCAGCCCTTTCCTCTGTAACCATGACAGTACATAAAAAAATGTATAAAATTTTATTCTAGATAAATGTATGTAATTAGCATTATCATTGACAAAGCTATGGTATTTCTTAAACCATATTTTAAAACCATAATTCATCTTGTTAATATTTTTAGCATCTGACAAGAAGTAGGGATGAAGTCAACTGTGTTTCCTTAATTATTCTGTATCGAGGGAGAAATATTATTCGAAGATTATTTATATATATATATGTAACCCTCAGATATGTCCGAGCTTCCCGGTGCAGCAATGCATAGTACAGTACCACACACAAACACCAGCTGAGCCCTTGGAAGCTATCGAATTAAAACAGCAGGGCTGCAGCATTTAACAGAGCTAATGTCTCTGCGTGGTGGAACAGATTAGGTATGTCTGACAGCACTGTGAAGTGCAGCTACATCTCCTGCAATGTGACACTGGTTCCAGTGAGTGTCATCATTTAGGTAGATGCTAATTTCAGGATCTAGTCCCTGTAACTGCCACTTTGGTCAACTGGCTTGAAATTTATCTTTCATCAAACAATAAAATAACAATATCAACTTGCAATCTAAAATTAATTTTGTGGAACAATAGTGTTGTTTCAACATATTTTTTCAAAGAAGAAATCTGGAAATTGGGGTTTTTTTACCTGAATTTAAAACTTACAGAATTCTCGGTATTATAAATTAAATACCTCAACTTAAAATTTGGAACATATTTCTCAAAAAAATTTAGCTCTGAAAATGGAAGGCTCTTTGCAGCCCTTCTCTAAAATTCTGACTTTCATGTTGGACACATTATTATCTCTAATAATTTGCAGTCATTTCCCTGCCTTAGGAATCAAACATCAAAAGTCTATTAAAGATGTGGAAACAGAAATTTGGCTTTTTCCTCCAAGAAACAGAAATTTTTCTTGGGGACAGATTTAATAACTGAATATTTTTCATAGTTTGGAGCTCCACTTTTTTTGTATAGAGAATAAAATAACTCATCTTAGGTTTTGCTATTGAGCTTTTTGGATATGTTTAATAGAATGTATCAGGGCAGTAGGCCTTCTGTGGTTCTTATTTCTGCATGGCATTTTAAATCATTCAGTTAGCCTTAAATACTAGGGGAAGTTGAGAAAGTTTTACACTGATGCTTATTCACAAGCACACCCACTCCTTGTCTCCAGTAGTAAGAAAATTTTAGCTGATTTCTTTATAAAACTATAATATGAGAATTCTTTTAAAATTGAATGAATGCTTAATTTTTTTTTTTATTTTGTATGGATCCTTTGTGAGTTCTTAATCAAACGCAGTTCAAGAGACCTTCTAACAACTAATATTAAGACAAAGAGAATTTTTAGAGGTAAAATGAGCTTAATGCTTTCTGTTAATAGCTTCATTCACGAAGCCAAGAAAATGTCATGAAATAATTAATCATATATAGGGAGATAAAATTTTATATTTAGGATTCATATTTATATTTTGAAGAATATTTGGAGGTATCTGATCTAGTTATTAAACTAAATATAATTCTGTCAAGAAAGCCTATGCATATTAGCACTCATCTTATGAACTATTTCCAGCCTGAAGGCTTGGTGCATGTCTTATTTAGGCCTATCCAGTCAGAAATATCTAAGCCATTTAATGATCCAACAAAGAGAAACAAAATCAGTTGCTGACTTTTGAAGGGCAGCTGGTCCAATGTCCTCTCCCAATAATGGTTATCTTCAGTATTAAACAGTTCCTCAAGTTTTGTATACTGCCACAGATAGAGAATCTCTTGAACAGTCTCTTCTATACTTATTAACTCTAAAAGTTTTGTTGGTTTGTTTTTTTCTCCTTATACTCTCTCTCGATTTTCTCCTGGGCTCCTTTAAGGAAGAGACCCAAAGAGTAGCAAGATGCAGGAGCTTCACCTTGGGGTCAAGGAACTGGGAGCCAAGCACCACCCTGGGGTACTTAAAGAAGGAAATGTCCGTGAAAGTTTTTGACAGAAGTCTTTTATGACAGTCATGTACAAATAATGACCTCCTAGTCAAATTTTTGTCTTGTTTTTTAAGGATATTTTTATAAGTAAAGCAATTCACAGTGGTTATGCATGGTCCTAAGGAAAATACTGGGAATTTTGTCATTGCTTCCAGCTGCTCTAGAAGTTTCCCCTCATCAGAAGTCTCTCATTAAAAAAAAAAAAAAAANAAAAAAAAAAAAAAAAAAAAAAAAAAAAAGGTAAAAAAATACATAGAACTCAAAAGAAATAAAATGTTGTTTAATGACTTTATGAGTACTCTTACTTTAAGTGCCGTATACTCTTCATAGGTTGCTTTGTTCCACATGGAAAATGCTTTCACCAGTTTCTATTTGTATCCACAGAGCTGCTGCTTTCATCTTTTTCTTTAAATCCATGGGAAATTTACTTATCCTCAATGTCTCACAACAGAGAAGTTAAGAATAGGTATTAGCTTCTCTACATCACTCGTATTTTGTACATTATAAAAAGAATATTCACAATCTTGAAATGTCCAAATAGGATGAGCATGTGATCAATCAAATGTAACCCTTACTCAACCCCTCCAATTGTTTGTCATCGCTTGCAATGCCTCTTCTAAAATTTATACAATAAGCTTTTTCAGACACGGATCTTGATTTATGTCTTCTGCAGAGTCTCTATTGCCCTTTGTGTGCTTACTGTAATAATAGGGTGATAAATGATTTACCCTGTTTTCTGTGTCTCTACATTCTGATTCATAAATCAATTGTTAGATGTGCTTTAATCACTCTCATGCTTTTTGTTTATTCTGATTGAAATCTCTTGAATTTCCTTCAGCAGTTTTTGCCTGGCATCTTTCCAACTGTCTGAACTAAGATTTTCCACAAACATTGAACACATGGCAACAGCAATCAAATGTGTATTGGGAGCTTCATCCAGAACACGCTGCAGGAGTTTTGCCTTAAGTATGATCAGTGATAGCATATTCTGAAAGGAGCTGGGGTGTGTGCCTGTAAAACATTTAATCTTTGAAACAGCGGGGTCCAATGGCAAAACCTATGCTCTACTGCAACTATGAAAGCTGCAGCTGACAGCTTGTCCTGTTGCCATTTGCAAGATACATTAGCTTTCTCCTGTAAAATATTAAGACATTTATCAATTTTATGATCAATAAGCCATACATTTATAGTACTTAGATGTTTCAAAAAACATTTCATGAAATGATGAATTGTTGCTCTAAACGCAGCAAGTGTATAATAGCCTTAAATTCCATACCTTCTCATCCATGTATTGGCACATTCTTTTATTCCAACATCTACAACGCAGCAAGAAAATCAACAAAAAATGGGCTCTTTCCCAGTAAAACAGAAAAAGGGGTTTAAAAGTAAAAGTTAGCAAACTGTCAGTTTTGCTAATAGAATGAACTGCATTTGTTACCATCTATTTGGAACATTTACGTATCATGTAGCTTTTTCAGTTGTGCTCTGCAAAAAGCATAGTTTTCACCCATAAATGTAAGGTTATTCCTGTCCTGCTACAATTGGTAAAACTGATATTGAATGGGAAAGCCATGGGGTTTAATCCATTCCCTGTGAATTATAAAAAACCTTTGTGGTAAATGCAATTTTCCAGTGCAACTTATCTCCCTGATGTATGTTTTTATAGCACAAGTATTTTGGCCACTTACCACCTCTTCTCAGCATGTCTTGACCCCTGTTTCCATCTTGACCACCACAGATGTTCTAATGAGAGCTGTAGGATAAACACGGCCTCAAATCCCTCCCTTTCCATCATTTCTAGCAATTCTTAGCGCTACCAATAGAAATGCAAATTCATCAACATTAAATTCACTGATGGTAACATAGTTGTAGGAGTCAATCTGAATCCAGAATTTTAATGATTCGTATCCCCTAATGTGTTTCGGGGTTTTAAATACTTTCACCAATTCACTATTCATCAATTGGGAAATTTGTTATGTGCAGAGATTCACAGTAATGTTAACCAAGCTCAAGAGACCTCTTAAATCTTCTGTGTGCTAGCAAGCCATGTGCTTTGACACAGAATAAAACCATGCTTTTTGAACATGACTTTTTAACAATGAAGGAAAGTCAAAGTGATTATCGTTTCTTGTAGTCAACTGTTAAAACTTCTTGGAAAAAGGGATATGAAATCTTTGAAATTCAATTCACTTGGTGGGATAAAGATTTCACTTCTGATAAGGGTAATATCATCCTGCAACACTGAGAGTTACCTTTCTCTGTAAACGAGGGCCACCTCTTCATGTTGTCTGCTACCTTTCTCTGGTCAGCTGTTATTCTACCATGACAGCTCTAACAATCTTTGCTTCCCAAAAACATTTTTTTTTGCATGTGCCAGGTAATTTTCACTAAATTAAAGTGAATATATAGTCTTTCATGCACTTATCTGAAAAGATCCTTGAAGAGTACAGTGTGTTGTACATCCTTCTCAATAGATAGTATAGGTTAATATGTTTTGGATTAGTGTTCAAATAAATGGATATTTTTGTTATTGCTGAGGAATTCTTACACAGAGTCAAGATCTTTTCTGCTTCTCACCCCACCAGTGAGAAGGCTGGGGATGCACAAGATGTTGGGAGAGGACACATCCTGATCCCAGCAGATCCAAGGGATAATCCGTACCATATGGCATCACACTCAGCATATAAAGCTGGGGGAAGATGTGAGAGGGGAGGACACTGAGAGTGGAGGTTGTCTTGCCAAGTCACCATTACACCTGATGGAGCACTCCTTTCCTGGGGATGGCTGAACACCTGCCTGCCCATGGGAAGTGGTGAATTTAATTCCTTGTTTTGTTTTATTTGTGTGTGTGTATTTTGCTTTACCTATTAAACTCTTTTAGTCTCAACGAAAGAGTTTTCTCCCACTGACACTTTCAATTCTCTTCCCATTGGATGAAGCGAGTGAGCAGCTGCGTGGGGCCAAGTTTCTGGCTGGGGTTAAAAGACAATTTAGAGGCACAGAAAGATGTCATTGATGTAACACTTTTGTGTCCTTGCTAAACATGCAGTACAACTTGATTTCTTTCGAGGGGACATTTCTTTGTTTATTAATGCTTTTATCTATCACTGATTTTTAGTTTTCTCTTTTCTATTCTACTTTTACCTTATTTTTCCATTGTCTTTCACCTTTCACTTCTTTTGTGTTTTTTCCTGTGTTTTCAATGGGAAACTGGATTCCACTGGATTTGAGGGAGATGTGCAACAGCCAAGAAAGAAATTCGTCTCAAAGTAATCCCTGGGTTTACTCTGTTGGTTTCTCTTCATTCCAGAGTGGCAGTCATTTACTCCTAGCCTAATAAAGCAGCAATTTTTTGCAGCTCAGAGCGGTCTCACTTATTTTGTCCAAGGCCGTTCACAGGCTATTTTTTTGAATTTAATGAATGGACAAGGATACATATTTATGCTTATTTACCTGTACTCTCTATATGGGTAAAAGTAGAATAAAATTAATTTCACTTGAAAATTCTATCTATATACATAAAATTTAGAATAAAAAATATTTAAGAAAATCAATTTATTTCCATCCCTTTGCTGCTTTTTCTTTGTAGAAGTATGAGGAAACTAGGTATTCAGAACAACACGATATAACCTGCATTTTATTACTTGGACTACTTGATAGCTGCTTAAACTGATGAGAAACATTGACATTACATAAAGGGAGACTGCAAAAAGAAAAAGCATTTATTTAAAATCTAAAAACATTTTTTGCTGAAGTACAGTTTATATGCTTCTGACATTTCACTGAAGATGGCAAATCATTCACTGTCATGTTGTGTGATAAACTGCAGGTTCTATGAGTTCTCTGAGGGGTTCTATGAGTCTGATAGCAAACTATATATTTGTTTCAGATGACAGCATCAACACGGAGTTTCTTTAATCTCCATTGAAGTGAGTTTCCTCAGGTTTTCTGGAACTGATAACCTGTTTAAGAAGGTCAATTTTAGGATTGTGTTCCTCTGTTATTATTTGGATAGCATCTGTGTTGTGTAGCCTTTAAGAGTTTTCCCTAAGGTGCAGCATCTGGCTCAGTCACAACTAAAGGCCAATTTCTTATATAACGTATACCAGCAAAATTTCCAGCCTTTTTGGGTTTTTGGGTTGGTTTTTTTTTTTTTAGTTCTTAATAGCCTATTCTTTCTATAGACATTCTGTCTATATGTCTAACACAGAGAGGTATGTGATGTTTTACTAAATCAAAATGAAGTGTGACTGCTGGGGTAATTTATTAATCTTATCAAGTTAGGACATGCCTGTCCATGAATGTGTCACCTTATTCTCCTGTCTGATGGCGTTACTATGTCAGAAACTGTTAACAGTCCACACATGTAGAGAAACACAGTTGTACACGTTAGCTGAAGATAAATTTCTAAAACTGCAAGAGGAAAAACCATGCCTTAAAGAGAAGACAACACGTGAAGAATTCAGCTTTTATTAACATATGAAAGAAGGAAAAAAGCATTTCTTCTTAATTACCAAACTTGCTAAAGCTCAGGTGAAAGTGAGTCAAAGAAAATTAATGCAATTCTGCATTTTTTTTTAACTTTCTAAGTGAGTCACCCTCCAGGAAGCAATCTTGGTAACAAAATAAACAAATCATCACATGTGGTATAACAATATAGTACACCTAAATATCACATCAACTTCTATGGGCAAACAAGTAATTATACACCTGCAGTATTTCCAAATGATACAACTCACTAAGCCATAGCTTTTGCATCTGCTGTCCCACAGATATCCACAGTAAATTCACTAAAATTATATTTTTTAAGAATTTCACTCTGAATTTAAAGATTTTCACTCCGGATGGAAGCAGAGAGTGCAGTTGAAAGTCCTATCACCTTCATGGCACTAACATTTACAGAGGTACCTAAGGAACAAGACCAGAGAGCACATCCAGCTGATAACCTTTTCTTTATCTTTTACAGGATCCATTCTCAACATTAAAATTCCTTCTGTCTGTCTCGCAGTGCAAATAGGAGTAGTAAAGGTAAACTGGGAGAACACAACTGGAGCAATTAGAAAAGTGAGATTGCCACTTCTCCTTGTGATGGACTAAGACCACGACAGCAGCATTTCCTGGGGTTATTTTTGTCATATTACTGACCACTAAGACCTGCTGATTTGCATCTTGGCAATAATGAGAATTGTTAATCTGTAATGAGGTCCTAAATGAAATGCTGCTGTGATGAGGTGAAATATGTACTTATTTGCATGATGTAATAATGTGTAATAGCACATGTAGAACTGAAAATCATTGCTTGTGGTATCTTTTTCACAAAAGACTTCTAGAAGTATTCTGCATCAAATATTCCTTCATTCCCACTTACACAGTAGTGAATCTCAGCCAGAATTCACAATGATTAGTTTTTTCTGGTTCATGTCTAAGTTTATTACTCCCAATCTAAACAAGCTTGTTGCTACATAAAGATTTCATTTGGAACAGTCTGATTTCCAAGCAGAAGCTGGACAAACATTAGATATCTTCAAGTTAAGCTTGCAGTCCAAAATACATGCTTAGAATTCCTCTATAATCTTCTATAAATTCCTTTACAATTCCATTATAAATTCTATTTCTGTATGAAGAAGAATAGTAACAGAAACCCATGCAGCCAACCATACAAAGCGTTCTGACAGGAACAGAGCTGTTCAAGGCTGACAGTTAAGCTGTCATAATGTGACCCATTACACTGCAAACCAGGAAGAAGAATGTGAGCAGAAGTAGCAAAAACATTAATATGGATAAAGGTGGCCATAATCTTTAATCAGAACCAGAACAAAGAAGAGGTCAGCCTTAAGGAAAGCAGATTGAATTTTCTGTGAAAAGCATTTTTTTTTCTTTGAAAGACAGGAAGCTTTCAGTTTCCTGGTTTAACTGTGTTTTATCAACAAAATAATTGAATGTCCCATCAAATTTACCTTGAGTGATTCTTGAACACTTCTAAAGGAGTGAAATAACAGTAATTCCAAAAGTAGATCTCACCAACTAAATGACTCTACTTGTTGTCCATTGAAATCATGCATAAAGGAACTCTTTTAATCAAATGGTCTCGTAACATTCTGTAAGTGTTGCCATCAAACTTTTCAATGTAAGGGGTAGGTTTCAATTTATTGCATTGATACCACTCTTATATGTACAAATCAGTAAAGTAGAGCATAGAAGTTATACTGGACAAAAAGCCACAAAACATATTACTAACAGATTGAGCGATCAAAAATCTTAGGAAGCCCAAACTCTTTAATCCTAGGCCTAGGCATTACAATTTATAATTTCCTTATTATTTAATACTATTCTACCCCTACACAGTATTACTCCCTTTTTTCTTTACGTCTTGAAATTAGTATTTTACAATGCATTGAAAATAATGAGTCTAGGTGGGAAAAATTATTCACCAACAAATTTAATGGTCTCCTTTTCTTCTGCTTTATTCTTTTGTTTCTCTAGTTAAAAAAAATTTAAAATATACATTTCAAAAAATTAAATAAATGAAAAAACAGAAAACAGCATTTTGAAAACAGAAAACAATTAGCAGCTTCAGACATGCATCTTTATTGAAGCTTTAGAGCTCTGATTCTATCAGTTAAGGACCCATTTTTACTGAGGCAAGACACCCACAGAGATCAGTGACAGCCTTTTGTGCTCAGTCAGTTCATTGTTTCCTGTGCTTATTCAGTTGGGCTGTGATCCGGCAATTGGATCAGTAGTGTCCACATGGGCTGAACAGCAGGATCAAAGCCCAGGCGTTTTATCCCTGCTTTGTGTGAATTTATACACCAACAGCAAAAAGAGAGATCTTCTTTCAGAAATGAAAAAAAGAGAAAAGTCTGGATTCTAGGTCACGCTGGGAGCTGTAAATTTTCCTTCGTCTTATGAAATTTTTTATATTTCAGACATGTATCGCAGTTATTACGGCATAGAAGAATGAAGTTGATGAATCACACATTTCTTTAAAATTTATCAATGCAAACAAAAATTTTCAGTTGTTGTTACAGACAGAATCGTACATAAAAGCTCTAAAAGCAGTAGAAGGAAAATAAATAGAAACATTTGAAACAACTTGGCAGATAAGACACTCAGGATAAGCAGCTTTAAGACTGCCAGTCCTTGGCTGTTCCTGAAGAAGGCAACTTCCTGAAGAAGGCAACTTCCTGAAGAAGAAACTAGTAAAGGTTTCTTTATCTCAATAACAGTGAAATAATTCAGTCATACTTTAATGCAAAACCCTAACAGACAAAGCCTGGTACACGTTTTTATGATTGTGTGTGCTGCAGAATCAGACTTTATTGCAAACAGATAAATAATGCTCAGTATTTTGAGTGCACTTTGCAATGTGGAATTCAGATAATGTAGGGAAAAGAGGAAAATATATACTAACCACACTGGGAGTAAATAATGTTTATTACTAAAAAAAACCCAAACAATTGTAGTTTATCAGCTACTTAAGACATACTTTTCAACCCAAATTTTAGCCACATAATTCAGTCAAGTTTTAAACATAGTTGATTAAATTGGTTTAAACTGCCTATGCAGAGAATTAGGTGTCCCAAAGAGTATTTCAGCTTATTTGAGGTCTGTCATGACATTTTCAAGTTCTATAGAGGAAACATAGAGAAGTGACCAGATTTCTAGATTATGTGATTCATATATCTATAATTAAACCATCTAATATTTAACTCAGATTGATCTGGATGAAGAATTCAGAATCAAAAATTTTCCAGAGTAGATATATATTGCCTTGTTTAGGATATGGTAAAAGTTCAGAAAGTAGATGATGATCAGAACTGAGAAAATATGGTGTTTTAATATACATAAAAGAAATAATACTGAGAAAACACAGCAATTTTTATTTCAAGATTTTGAAAGTGAAACATTAATGTTTACATAAAATCAAAATTCTAGTTTTCAAATCAAACAAAAGAAGTTTTAAATTTTATCCAATTTTTATATTTTTGTAACTAAATAAAATATTTTAAAAATAACTCATTTTTTCCAAAAGTGCTTGAGAAGCTGAGAATTTATTTTTAATTTTCTTTTTTATTGCCAGCCTTTGGAAGGAAACACTTCTGTATTATTGTGGTTAAATTTTTGATAGTGTTAGAAAAAAGAGTTACTTTTACAGGACTACTTGATAGATTTAGAAGAAATGAAACAGCTTTATTTTCCCCTATCCTGCTCATCCATACAGAGTCACAGAATATTGTGAGTTGGAACAGAACCACAAGAATCATCAGGTCCCACTCAAATGAATGACCCATACAGGAATTAAGCCCACAGCCTTGTTGCTATTAAGTTGTTGTTGCTCAAGTACCTTTTACACTGAAGTAAAAAAACTGCATTTATAAGAGGTGATGCAACCCACTGATACAGCTGAACAGGAGGGGTTGTAAACAGTGTGTAATGAGAAGTGTGTTTGAGGCAAACTAGAGCTCTTGAATTAGGCTATTTGGTGATAGTAGGAATCAGATCCTTACACCCTTTTTTTGCTTTTGGATCAGAAGAGGATAACTTTGTGTTGTGGTTTAGCATAGCTTGGTTTTAGTTAAGGAGAAATCCACCAGCCACTGAAGTGATTTTTTTGCAAGAGGTTGCTGACAGCTTCCTCTAGACCCAACAAAACCAATCAGCTGAATAAAAATAAACCAACCTAGTTTGAATATTGACAGCTCTTAAGAAAGCTAGACATGCCTCTGTGAATTCACATTAAGAACGAACAAACTCGGGGGAGCTCTCTTGCATCCGGCTTTTGGACAGGTAACTGGGGGCCCAGCCCCGCCCCGCGTGGTCCGGCCAGGCCGGCCTGCAGCGCGACTCAGCTGAAATCTCAGCCACTTCTGCTCCGTTAGAGCAGCCCCCCAGTGCGGCCACTGAAATAAAATTCCACACCGAGATGAGCTCCGGCTGCCCCAGCAGAGATCATGTGACCAACAGCGAGAGACAAATTCCAAACAAGGCCCGGGTAAGAGTAACTCGTTCAGCGCTGTAAAATTCCCCAGAACAGATGAAACCTACAGACATCAATCCTCTCCCGAGTCAAAGGAAAGGGAAAGGTGAAGGCATGTGAAGAGAACACCATGGAGACACCAAAGTCAGTGAAGAAGGAAGAGCTGAAACCCAGAGAGAGGAGAAAGAGGAGATGCTTCAAACCTAGAAGCTGGAATTCTTTTGTAAAGCTATGGTGATGAACTATGATACATCAGAATACCACTGTAATTCATGACAAGCATGGGGGGGTGGAGCGCTCAAACTGCAACCATGAGCAAAGATACCTGTGCTGAAACAAGCAAATGTTGAAGTAGCTGTGATCTAATGAGAAGCTTGAACAGAGCGAGATGAGAGTGATGAAGACCCTTGCCCCCAAAGAACAAGAAGATCTCTGTTCCCAGAGTTGAAGATCATCCCAGAGGTAGATGAAGAGAACCTTTGCTTCTGAACAGCTCATCCTTAAAATGGTTCCCCATTAGCTAAAGATTGAACCCTTGAAAACAGTTGTGGGGAAAGCTGTAAGTCAAGGGAAGGGACTTTCACATGGCAGGCAGAGAACCATTTCCCAGGTGGCTGTTTTGCTGTGACATTGAAGCCACGAGAGAACTGTTTCTTGTGGAGAAGTCCCCATGGCCTGGGAAGAGAGACTTCTTTCCCTAAGTGCACTGAAGAAAGACTAGTATAGAGGTCATAAACTGACTGGAAAAAAATCTCAAGTTTTGTCTCTTTACATTGTCAGTGGGAAAAGAAAGAAGCAGGGGGAGGAGAAGTGTTCTGAAGGTTTATTCTGAGTCTTATTTTTTTCTTTTAGTTCTGTTTATAAAGCTTTCTTTATATTCTCTAAAGTTTTGGGCCTGCTCTGCTTTCTCCTAATTCTTATCTCACAGAAGGAAAATAAGTAATGGATGCGAACTGAGAACCACTACTACTCAGCTGAGTTAACTGTATTACAATAAAGATTAATACAAATAAAGAATATTATTTGTCCCTGTACAAACCATGGTCTTCTTTATTAATATTAGCATATGAGTCTATGTGAAAGAAACCCCTAGGTGAGCACATTTCAATGATTTACTTAAATGAGACACAAATTGAATTGGGCTGTCATCAACACTTCCTCTGAAATCACAGTCTTTGAACTACTTGCGGAAAAGCTCAAAACCACTCCAAACTGCCAACAGAGGATAGAGGTATTGGAAATAGTTTAAGTGGAGTAGTTTATCACCTCTAAAATGCTGATAAGAACCTGGAAAATGAAAATGTAAATCTTTTGCATCTTGGATCTCTTTCTTATACTGCCCTTGAGGTGTGAACTTTCCAACTCCATCTAAGATGTCACCAGTCAACACCCTAACTTTTTCTTTTACTTTGCCATCAAGTTGCCACCGCTTGCCACCATTTTACCATTTCATATAATGATGTTGTTTTATGAGACAGTACTTTTTCCATGGCTTCTTTCTGCATCCTGCATCATGGTAGAATCCCTCTAGTCTTTTTTTTTTTTTTTCCCCAAAAGTTGCCATTGTTTCTGGCTTAGTCTCCCTAAAAGCATGTTATCCATACTTTGGGAAAACACCCCCAGGTGTTGATACAAAAGAGCTATTTAAATGATTAATTGATGTGTTGAATTTTACAGATTACAAAAATTCATCATATGATCAGAGCATGAAGTTTTTTTCATCCAGAGGGTATGCAGTCATCATTCAAAAGTGTAGGTGCTTTAGGAAGACGCAGTAGCTACCTGAAGTGATATATTAAATCTTAACTCAATGCCCAGTATTTAATCAGGTCTTTCTGAAACTGCCAAGGAAATTTGTAAAAGAGTAATCTGTAGGCATTAGTTAGACAAAGAAGTTGTGCAGCTGAAAATGCTAAAACATGCTGTAGAAAGATTGACTCTTCATTGGTTTCTTGTATCTTAGAGAATAAGTTATTTTGTAAAAAATCACTGTAAAATGGAATCAGTCAGACACTATCTGCTTAGAGAGGGCTTGTGTTATTGCCCAAAACCCCTCTTACTACTGGCAGTGAATTCTTGATCAGATCTTCACATTACTACCAGCACCTTATACTGTCTTTGCCAAGATTTAAATTATTGTACAATATAGTAGAGAGCTGGATTGAGTAAGGCAAAATAGCTGAGCAATCAGTCTTATTCAAACAGACAGTAGTGCTAGAGGAAAACAGAGAAAGAACTACATCCTCAGGTTGAAAATTTACCACAAATACAGTCTATGTGTGCAAAAAAAAATAGTAAATTTTAGTGTTCGTGGTTTTAGCTGTCATTTAGTGCTGACACCTTTAGTGAATGGCCTGAAGTGTACTCCTGTCGCACTAACACAGCCAAGGAGGTGCTGAAAGTTTTGCTTAATCATATAATACCAAGGTTTGGGGTTCCTTTGGGTGTGTCATCAGACAGGGGACCATATTTTGTTGCAAATGTGATTCAGGAAGTTACTTGGATTTTGGGAATTGCTTGGGATCCGCATACACCTTACAGACCCCAAGCAAGTGGTAAAGTTGAATGTATGAATGGAGCCCTCAAAACACAAATTAGTAAAATTTGTCAAGAGACATCCATGACATAGGTTCAGGCCTTGCCTAAAGCTTTACTGAGGACTGGAATACAGCTGAGGCGGAGGGATAACATCAGTCCCTATGAAATATTGTATGGCAGGCCATATCAAATTCTACACATTCCAAGTGAAATTCATATGAAGGGGAAACTTGATTTACAGAGCTATCTAATGGCTTTAGGTTCCACTTTGCAGAAACTCCAGAATTACGTTGTGTTATCCAGACCCATAGGACTGGACACACCTGCACATCCCTTCCATGCTGGAGACTGGGTCTATGTTAAGTGGTGGGACAGTGATCCTCTACAGGCCAAGTGGAGAGGACCATTCCAGATTTTGCTGACCACCCTCATCGAAGTCAAAGTCACTGGCAAAGGACCCTGGATTCACTACTCCAGAGTTAAGAAGGCTTCTGCTTCTGAAACAACTGAGAAAACTGAGACTGATACAAACGAAGTTGATGTAGTCTAAATTATTCTTTTCCTTTGCTTATTATTTACACAGTTGGTAACCCTGACTCAGGTTTGAAACCAGGATTTGCATATGATTCTAGTCCAAAGTGTATCCAAAGACATTCATTTGGACACAGAGCTAACAATTGACTATAGATCAAAGTGGAAAGATGAGCAAAATCTGTTTGCAATTTGACAGCTAACTCAGATCTTACATTAGATAGCATTAAAAGATAACACACTAAGTTCTGATCATATCTTCCATACCCTGATTTCATGGTTATCAAACTGGCCCTGGATTAAAGAATTGTTCTTAATAACTGTATTTATAATTTTTGTTTATATACTGTTGTTGGATGTATACTGTTGTTAGACGCTTATTACTAGTAGATATCTAGAATATTTAGACTAGGATCTCAACAAGGTAGAGGCCTTGTCAAGCCTGTAAAGGAGGGCCATGATGCCTTAGGTTTCAACTTTTATATTTTTTAAATCCTATATTGCGTAGTGTGTAACTCTGATGTTTCTTGTAGCCTGCTGGCTGCTGTTCTCTTATGCCAGATAGACATAACAAAGCCTCTCCAAGTTTGTTATTCAAGGACACTCAGATTGTCCTAGGCCCAAAAGGTGTAAACTAGGACCTCTAGAGAGGTGGAGAAACTGGAGAAATTACATCATCAACTGAAGCTTTAATTGGAGAATTAACCCTGCATGCAAATAAACCAAACCTATAAAAGTGCGACAAACTTGTGACTTCTTGTCCATCTTGGGGTCCATCTTGGATGTAGCTTTTGGTTCTCCAGGGTGTACCTTTGAAGACCTTTCAAATAAATACCTACCTTTATTCCCTTATTCGTGTCTAGTCTCTGTTTCTAGGTAGCCACTCAAGGCATCAGTAAGACTTCCTAGAGAGACTATCCCAAGAACGTTTCTCAGAATTTTTTTCTTAAAATATACACTTGATTTTCAGATATGCAGCAATATGCAAGATAGCTCTACCATTTTCATCCCAGCTGGCAGCCCACAGCTTGGACAGGAGCACTCTTTGCTGGGTAAAGAACTGGCTGGATGGCCAGGCCCAGAGCGTGGTGGTGAACAGTGCTGCATCCAGCTGGTGGCCAGCCACTAGTGGTGTCCCTCAGGGGTCTGTGCTGGAGCCAGTTCTGTTCAATATTATTATTGAAGACATGGATGAGGGTATTGAGTCTTTCATTAGGAAATTTGCAGATGACATTAAGCTGGGAGCATGTGTCTATCTCTTGGAAGGTAGGAGAGCTTTGCAGAGAGACCTGGAACTATTGGATAGATGGGCAGAGTCCAGTAGGATGAAGTTTAACAAGTCCAAGTGCAGAGCCCTGCATTTTGGCCACAATAACCCCCTGTAACGTTATAGGCTGGGGTGGTGAAGCTGGACACTGCCCAGGTGGAAGGGGACCTGGGGGTACTGGTTGACAGCCGATTGAACATGGGCCAGCAGTGTGCCCTGGTGGCCAAGAAGGCCAATGGCATCCTGGCCTGTATCAAAAACGGTGTGGCCAGCAGGACCAGGGAAGTCATTCTTCCCTTGTATTTGGCACTGGTGAGGCTGCACCTTGAGTGCTGTGTCCAGTTCTGGGCCCCTCAGTTCAGGAAGGACATTGAGATGCTTGAACGTGTCCAGAGGAGGGCAACAAGGCTGGTGAGGGCCTTGGAACACAAGCCCTATGAGGGAGCTGGGGTTGTTTAGCCTGGAGAAAAGGAGACTCAGAGGTGCCATTTTCACCCTCTACAACTTCCTGAAAGGTGGCTGTAGTCAGGTGGGGGTTGGTCTCTTTCTCCAGGCAGCAACTGGCAGAACGAGAGCTCACAGTCTTAAGCTGCGCCAAGGGAAATATAGGTTGGATATTAGGAAAAAATTTTTCACAGAAAGAGTGGTGAAGTACTGGAATTGTCTACCTGGGGAGGTGGTGGCATTACCATCCCTGGATGTGTTTAACAAAAGATTGGATATGGCACTTGATGCCATGGTTTAGTTGAGGTGTTAGGGCATGGGTTGGATTCGATGATCTCAGAGGTCTCTCCCAACCTGGTGATTCTGTGATTCTGTGATTCTGTAATTTACCCAGTAAGTATTTTATTCAAAACTGGAATAACAGCTTCTCATGAGAAATTTTTGTGGGATTCCTTTCATCAAACTTAAGTTCTTCAAATTCTAAGAATTCTGTGCTGACTTTGAGGTCTCTGGAGAGAAAAGTAGCTCCAAAGGCTGAATCACAAATGGTAGAAAACTTTCACAGCAAAGGATGACTTGCACTTTTCAAGGTGTTCGTTTCTCTTCACTGACTGTAGAAGGAGCCTAGTTGAGTATCTTGGACCATGTACAGCTTAGGCTGTGTTTTATACTGAGACAACTGATATTGAGAGATATTATTTTCCATCCTTATACACAGTCTGTTTTAAAGTGCACCATGCTCAGCAATTCTCAGCGAAACCAATTACTGCATATTAGGTTTTGATTACCCAGCTTTAGATTTAGGAGCCTGTGGCAAGGGCCTGGCTTTGCAGTCATGCCTGATGCTCATATTGCTGTTGCTTTCCCTCCCCTCTGCCCCAAAGCAATTTGTTGCTTTTTTCAGTCACAGGTTGCCATCTCTTCACCTCTGCCAGCAAGAGATCATGTGTGTGCCCTTCCTAATCCTTGGCAGGCAGGCAGGCAGGCAGGTTACACAGAGCACAAAGGTATTTGGCCTGCAGCTGGCTGACTTTATCTGATCTAGACTGATACAGTTTCTCCATCCTGCAAAGTGGCATGGGAATTACCCTGAGAACTGAGAGACAAACTGGAGGCAAAAAATATCTGCAGGCAGTGCATCTATAGCCACCAATGCAGATCCTTCAGAGGATTTTAAGATCCTTGGCATTTTTCTTTTATCTTAAAGAGAGAATAAAAAATATTTTTAAACTACATCCCAGGATCTGAAGAAGTTTACAGTAAAAATTTAAAATGTCTTATTTGACATTTTGAAATACTGTGATTGTACACCTTTTTTATAATACAGAAAAAAAATGTAGGAATAAATAAATGTCTTAACTATTTTTAGTGATGAATTGGATTAAAAATGGGGGAAAATGTCTTTTGCACTCTAAGGATAACAGCATTAATTTTTTTAAGTAGTTCTTTGTCCTTAATCAATTAATCAGTTTTCAAGAGCGGATACAATGGACTCTTGGGATTATATATCAAGCATAATACTTTTGTTGCTGTATTGTAGGTATTATTTCAGAAAGCTGCAAGATGGCAGGAAAAGCAAAAATTCTACTAAAAAAAGCAACTTATTAAGAGAAATAATTGCTACAAACCTCCTAAAGCATTGAAAAGCAGATGATAGACTTTCTCATCATGAATGGTTATAACAATTACCCTTCGAGGTAGGATTTGAATGAGTCATATAGAAATTACTGCATCAATTTATACACAGTGAAGCCTTTTCTTATATGTTTTGACCTAATTTAAAATTAGAATTTCAATTGTGTCACAATCAGATACTAGATCATTTTGTTCTATCTTTCATGATTTTATGCAGTCATGAATACATATTCAGTAAAACATTACTATGGAAGAAGTAATTTTATTTCAAAACTACTGCATTTATTATGAAAAACTTGCATGAAAGGTGGTACTATTTTACATGGATAATCTGTCTTTGAAGAAAGAAGAAGGGAGGTTTTCAGCAGCTCAGTGATGTTATAGTTTTCAAAGCTTGTAATATATTTAATATGACACTTCCCTTTCTGAAAAGTTTTTCATGTTAGTGAGGATGTTCATAGGCAAATGTATTTGGAAAAGTGGGTTATAAATGTCATAGTGAGCTTTCGACTTAAACCATCTTGCATAATATTAATTAAGCATGAACATTAATAGTATTATGTCACAAAAATATCATGGCAAAGAAAAGAGTCAGAAGACTTCCTTTTTTGGCAACTGTAGTCTCATTTCTAAAGCCTATGAATTCTTTTATTAGATGCTTATAACATTTTTTAGTTTTAGTTTTAGTTTTATTATAATTTTTCAATTTTGCTAAAAATTACAGTATTGGAGCATGAAGGATTTGTATTTGTATGAGTATCTGAATTTGAATACTTTGAAAAAGAAGTGTCAGCAATCTGAATCTATTTTTAGACTCCCAAGACTATTGTTTTTGAATGTGTTAGTTATTTAATGACAATAGAGGACAAGATGCTGAATCTTTCAGAGAGTATATTTTGCTCCCAGGTGATCTGTCTGTGCAACTTTTTCTCTGAAGTACAGAGTTTTCACACATTCTCTCTCTCTGATATCCCCTACTCCTTTCACACACATTTTCTCAGAGAAGATCTCAGTACCTGTGTCCACAGTCTCCAGTTACCAAGAGAAGCTGTGAGACCACCAGCAGGCAGTGATCTTTTATGCTATATTGTGCCTAGGGTAAGCAATTATTTTAAACCAAGTATCCATTCACACTTTATGTTTGTCTTTGCAAAACCATGAAGCTTAGGATCACAGGAGAACTGGTTAAAAAACAGGAGAACACCTGCACAGGTCAAAGAGATCTGTCTAAGGCTTCTTTAGCATTTATCACAGAAAATTTAAATACGACAAAAAATTAAATCTTTTTTATTCTAGATATTTGACTTTGAGAAGCAGTTGGAAACCTGCAAGTCTGCCCCCTCCAAAACTTACTATACGTACAGAGTAGGGGACTGTGATGAGATTAATCAGTTTTCAAGAACAGATGCAATGGACTCTTGGGATTATATATCAAGCATAATACTTTTGTTGCTGTATTGGAGGTGTTCTTTCAAAAAGCTGCAAGATGACAGGAAAGACAAAAATATGCAGTGACATCCCAAGGGCTGGTTAGCATCTGGAGATTAGCCCACAAATATAGTTAGAGAACTTAGAGGGTACAGTTTCCTTCCAGCTGTGCCGTGTTGCAGGGCTGCTGCTGGCACGTACACCCTCCATACCTAAGGAGGAATGAGGGAAAAGAGACTCCCAGAGAACCAGAGTCTTTAGAGGGTTGGTAGGAGTGGTTGTTGCTGTAAGAGTTTCTCTTCCTTGTGCAGAGATGGAAACGGATTTGTTGTTTATTAAACTTTAGTGAAAGAAAATGGGTGAAAATGCAGAGTGGGTGTATGCCAAAGATGAACAGAAAGATCAGCAGTTTTAACCCAGGGTTAGTCACAAACTAATAGAGGAAAACAGCTTTATGCTGAAGAAAGTTAAAACTGACTAATTTTTCTTTATATTCCTGTGATGCAATGAGTTATATAGTTCCATCAGTAGAATTCGGACTGTCTGCATAATAGCTACCTATGATCACAGTTACAATTTAATCCATTTAAATGAAACTTCAAAATGTTATTACAATACATTGGGCTTTCATTTTTATCCCAAGTGGCCTTTGTAAAATTCAGATTGCATTTCTGGATCCACTTTGAATATAATAATATTTTTGCTTCTTACTGTGAGCTGCAATTGTCTGTCCTTGCATCATTCCTATTCTACTCTTCTCAGGCTAATTCCTGATTGCACTGTAGTGTTAGACTCTTCTATGAAGAATTCTGTGCAAGCAGGAAGGTTTAAACTGGGGTCCAAACATGAAAATACAGTTTTGGATTGCTTTCAAAAATAAAGGTGATGTTTAGTAAGGTGCAGTTTATCTTGAGCCTCCGACCTCATTAAGCTTTAGTGTCTTTTTCCTTATACTCTTGGAGAGTGCAGGTACTTGCAGAGAGTTGCAGGGGGTGGGTTCTTTGCATCTCCATTTGTTACTTCTTCTATGTTTTCCAAAAGTAAGGCGTGAGGTTTTCAATAGCTCCTCTTACTAAAAAAAAAGATATATTCCTTGCAGCATCTGCAACATTAGTGAAAAAGACAAAATATGCAAAAAGACTACTTCATAGTAGACACCTACACTGTAAACATTTGCATATATAGATACTCCAGATTCATCTTTGATTTAATACATAAAAATTGCGATTTTCAGGGCAAGAATGACTGAGGATCTATTTTAGATGTTAACTCTAAGATAAGATTAAATGTTATGTAAAAGTATCTGGCATTGTCTTTCTTTTTTTTTCTTTCTTTCTTTCTTTCTTTCTTTCTTTCTTTCTTTCTTTCTCTCTCTCTCTTTCTTTCTCTTCAATGACTGTAAAGTAGAATACATTTCTGATTCAGCTACTGTTTAGCAGCCATCAACATTAGTCAAATGACCCCCATTAATTTTGGTTTCAATGTTGTGAGGTTATGAAGGTTGCTAGTGTCTACACCAATGCCAAAAGGAATATCTGATATAAAATATGTACCTCAGCAGTGCTTTCTGCTAAGATCACCAGTCTATTGCTGCTATAGCTCCTAGTACGCTTTTCTGCTATTAAAATTTCCCCTGCAAAGATGTAAATTTTAAAAAAACAACAAACAAACAAACCAAAAACCCACCAAAGCTTGTTCCATAGGACTATTGATATAGTCCAATCTTATAATAAGCACAGGGATAACATTCAGATTTCTTATTTCAGACTGCTTCATAGCAAGTCCTTTGGTGGACCCACAGCTACCAAAGGTACAAAGATTGTGATATTCCGGCTGTAGGTGACATGCCTGGGACAAGAGACTGAAAGATACCCGTTATAAAGGTTAGGGATCTTCAGCTCTCTGGGTTTCTTCACTGCTTCATTATGTGGAATAAAATTTCAGTGTTTTCCCATGGGACATTTGAAAGTTCAATTCCTCATATTTTCCCAAACTTCTAAAAGTTTCTAAACTTAGACCAGCAGTCTGGTCACAAATTAGCTTGTAAGATTCAGTTGCTGGATATTTTTTCAAGGATCTTAAAAGTGCTTGGAAATTAATACTGGGTTGTTTTGCAAGAAACTATAAACCTGAAGAAGATTTATAGAATGTCAGAGTTGTTACCTGAAAATTTATAACTATTTTTCCTGAAATTTTAGAAAGGAACATAATCTGTGAAATAAAATTAAATTAATTTTCTTTGCTTAAATTTTGAAAATTCCAGTTCTTTTATGCAGAATCTCCTGCATGTGGTAGATATATTGTGGTGCTATTGTGAAATTGCTAAATTCAGTGTTGAAATTCCAACGATGATTACAGTTCTGAAATATAATTCAATTAGAAGAGATGATGGTTTTGGATATCATTTGTAAAATTAAATTTTCCTGGGCTACCAGTAAGTGGTTTAATGAAATCATGCATCATGATTCTTCCCTATCAGCTGCAGTTTTAGTCCCCAGTAGCCTTCACAGTTTTTCTTTCACCATCAACAGCTTTAGAGATAAGGTTTACTCACAATATCCTTCTTTCCTTTCAGTTTTCAGAAATATTTCATGTGATTTATTTGCAGTTTCAAATGCTCTGAATGCAGTTGAGGTTTTTATTCTCCTAGACCACTGAATAGATCTACTGCTATCCAATTCTGCTAAAAACTGAGAGGCTAATACAGGTTCAGGATCAGCATATCTTCCATAAAGACCTCTCTTTATTGTTTTGATTATGTTTGGAAGTTTGAAGTCATTCCAAAGTTTTTCTAAAAGATAGAAGTAAATGGCTTTCAGGAATATTCTTTCAGTTATAGTGTCAACCTTAAAAAGAGGGTACATGCTATGCATGAACAGCTTGGATACTACCGTGTTCCTTATACATAAATAGGATCTAATTCTCACCTAATTGTGACCAAATTAAAGCATGCATTATATACTGAGTTTATTGGTTCAGAGGAAAATAGGTGATATGGAAACTGTGATGCAAGCATTCTGACCTTGGTCCTGGGCTTAAAGAAAGAAATGGCAAAGTTCCTATTGACTCTAATGGTTCATGATCTGAGACTGTGGAAGAAGGTTGGTTGCAGAAAGATTTTTATTAACTGTGTGAGACTTTGACACAGACTGACAGGCTTAAACTTGTGTAAATGTTTTTTCATTCCAGGCACTGCCTTATGAATGTTTCATATTCTCATTGCTGTAGTCCCCCTTATGTTTCTCACTGTCATTGTTACGGTGTGGCACCTCTTCATGAACAAACCTATACAGAATAGAAGAGTAGATTGTAAGAAACCAGTGGGAAAGCAGTGACATTTTCTCAGACACTACTGAGGTCAAAGATCGATGTCTCTTCTCTTTCATGTAACTTCGATAGCATATTCAACATCTGTTATGAATTCTGCATCATCTGTGCTACAGGAAGTAGAATATAAAACTGTGTACATTTGAGAGACTTGCACTTCTTTAATTGTTAACTGCAAATGCTTTGCAGTGGCTGTGGCTTCACAGTAGTACAGCTTGTAATTGCTTGTAAACTATAGCCAGGGCCAAAGTCTTACAGGAGGCACCCATGCTGTCATTCAGAGGCACAGACAAGAATGACTTCTGTCCAATTAACATGGAAATGTATACCTCTTTAAGCTGCAAAAATTAAGATATACTTGGATGGGAAGAAGCTTCTATTTCTATGACTGTGTTGATGGAAAGCAAGAGCTGAATTCCAGCCTAGCAGCAGGAAGACCCTATCAACCTACTGTCTGAGCCTGATGAATTTTTCAATTCTGTTCTGCTAGTCTGCTAATAATAGACACTAGCACTTTAATCTTATTTATTTAGTTGATCTTGCCTGCTTTAACTGGATAATTGTTGATTGCTAACTTTATTTGGCTTTTTCAATTAGCTTAATTTTTAGAAAATGTTCAGACACTGGGCTGGATTTTGTCTATTACTGTTCCATAAAATGGGGGTGATTCAACAGAAATCAATATTGCTTACTGCGCTGTCCTTTAAGGACTGGATTCTGCTTCCATGAGCTTTTATAAGAATTGGTTTGGGCACATAGTTACAGATTAAAAAATATACAAAGATAAAAATTCACCTGAAAAAAATATTAATTTTGGTAAGCTTTATACTACAGTGGAGACATACTTGGTAATTCTCACCATTAATAAATTAAACATATTAAAAGGAAAAAAAAGGAAACTGGAACTTCAACTATTTTGCCAAATAAAAGGAAGGGGAAAAAAAGAAAAAAAGAGAGAAAGTGAAGTGGGAGGGAGAGAAAGAGAAGGAGATTCTGGTTGTCCTTGGCTTCTTAAATGAGGACCTTTGTACTTGGCTGGACTGAAAGTCTTTTTTGCTGGTAATGTTTTTTTTTCTGGCTGGGAAATGGGTTAAGAATCTCTCTCCCTGGCAACTTCTTTCTTTTTTTGGGTAGCTAGCTTAAAGAAACACCCTTGTTTACTTTGGCTGTCTGAATTTGCTTGTTGTAGACAGAAGAATCAGAAAGAGAGGGATGTAACAGCACATCTGCAAGTGGATGATCAATCACAGTCACAGACTTCATTTTCTGCACAAACAGAAATAATGTCTAAAAGTGTTAGCAATGATCTGGTGATATTGTGGATCTATTTTTTTTCAGAATATACATGTCCAATACATCGTTGTTGCAAAGTTTTAGTTTCTTAGCCAACGTAAAATTATTTCAGTGCATTAGCTCTGATAAACTTTCATTTGTAAATGCCTATTTTATCTTCAAAAGAAGGGAACAAACATCTTTCATTACTTTCCTCACCATCCTCCCTCCCCCAAACCTTGAACTGTGTATTGATGTCCTTGACAAAACAAAAATAAAATTCTGCATTATTCTGGAACAATCCAGAATAATTAAAAGAAAGCTGCATCCTTTCATTTCCATACAGCCTCTGGAAAACTCATGCTGTGAGAAGAATTTCTAACCATAGAGGACTGTGAATTGCACATGATAAATAACTGTAATCTTCTCCAACTCCTCCCATAGACGGGTTGAAAGGAGGAAAAAATCCAATCATTTGGTCCATATATTGACAGTAGAAGGGAGGAATGAAGTAACGTTGTCTTATCTATCCCTTTAGTGCCATGAAAGGCACTGAATGCAGGTTGCCTGCAAACAGATGTCTTTATGTTTTGAGAGAGTGCAATTATTCAGGGAGAGGGCATTGCTAGAATGAAGAAATATTCCTCCTCACTAAAAGCCACAGGCATTTTCTTTATGTAGTTACTGTTGACACTGGCAGAAATGCTTTGCAGAATTCCTACTCTGCACCTGTAAATTCCCCCAAGGCACATTGAAACCTTAGGGGATGGACAGCCAGGGACAACACATGGGCGTGGTCAGGCCTATGTGCGTGTGAGAAGGTTTTTCAAGCATACCTCAAGGTCAAAGAATCCACGGGAAAAAGATCCCACAAAAGTCCCTGTGGGTTCGCAGGACTGCCATCCTTGCTGACTCTGTGGGTGTCCGGACCCAACCCCCCAACATTCCTCAGCACATGATGCAGTGGAAACTGTGGCTCGAGCCCGCAGATCATTCTGCCTGATTTTTGGCCATCCCATGACTTTTTTCCAGGGGAGGATGTTAACTGAGCCAAAGTGTTTAACTGAATCTGGCAATTCTCAGCCATTTGCTGGCAGCCACCAATTTGGTGAACCGACATAATTTGTGACACTCGCAGTGTGGGAAACTAAATGGAGACATTTTTATTTTAAAACTAATTAACTCAGCTCCTGTGAAAAAAAACAAAAGAAGGAAAAAAAAAAAAAAAGATGTGTTCCAGCGCTAATTATTTCTTGTGCCTGAAATGATGACACAGGCAGCATAAAACTGTGGGATGAAGTGGAAAACCACTGCTCCTAAACAAGACAAACTAAGACTGCCCACACCCATTAAAAATTCTAGGAAACAGGGACAAACTTCACAGTTTAAACTGTAACCTTAGCAATGTGCTGTGCTGTCAGTAAGAGATAGTACACAATTACCCAGGGAAAGAACAATTTCTTCTAGTCTTTCCTGAACTTCTTTTCATTGAGAAAAGAAATATTGCTTTTTGCTTGCTTTGCCCTCCCTTCTTCTGCTGTTTTCTAGAGTGATTTCTTCTTTGACATGCTCACATGAATGTTGCCCATTATAGTGTCCACTCTAGCTGCTAGGCTAGACATGGAGCTGGAACTACCATCACTTGGGTTGTCCCAAATTTAATGGCTTCCCCTTGTAAGACTGCTTTTGGTTCCTCCTGTTCTTGTGGAAAAGAGCCCTTGCTCAGTAAAAACTGCCATCATTAAACCTAATAATGAAACACTCCTCTTGAAAGAGTGCAACACTCAGGGAAGGCAAACCGTGGTGGAGTAAAAATCACAAATACCTTAGAGTTTACTCTCTACAGAAATGCTCTTCTGGCATCATACTTCTGCTGGCAGTAGCCACAGTCAAAGTGTTCCCAGAATGCTGGGGCTTGTATTTCCACCTCCCTCCCCTCTTGCCATAGCTCTGAGCAGATTTAACAGAACTTCACCGGATCAGCCTCAATCACTTCAACTGATTTTGAGCCATAACTTCTTTTGTCTCTGTGAAATTAATTTCACCATGTTAAAAAGTATTAGGTGTTCATCTTTTGTAAGAAATGAAAATAGCTTGTGGTTTGGGATGTTATTTTTTTCCTTTCCGTTTAAACAAGAGAATCATGTGAAAAATACAACCAGAGAATTTAAACAAAGGAAAATGAGCCTTGCAGAGCTTTTTGTTTAGCTATGTGTTACAGTTGAATTTTTGGTATAAAGGCAGTGTATGATATCAAAAACAAAAGGCTGTTGGCCAAATCTGCTGCCATTTATATACCATAGCAACTCATCAAAATCTTAAGTAAAATTATACACCCTCAACAACTAAAAGTAACACCACTGAAATTAAAACATATTTCTTCACATGGGCACTGATGTAAAATGGAAGATTTGACACAAAATAAATAAATACAGAGCTTACTTAGAAAATTATTTTTATTTGACCATGTCCAGTCTTCCCAACATGTCAGCTTCCTAATAAATACTAAATCATTAGTTAGAATACAGGTGAAATACAGAATCCAAATATGTCAGTAACAATGGTGTTCAAGACCGGGTTGGGTGGAGCTCTGAGCTATCTTAGCTAGAGAAAGGTGTCTCTGCCCATGGCAGAGGGGCTGGAACTAAATCATCTTTAGAGTCACTTCCAACCCAAGCCATTCTGTGATAATTCTCTGTCTGTTTTGTTCCTCTTACTCCTCTCTCTTTTGCTGTGTATTCTTACAGGTTTACCAGTCATTTTTCTTTTTTCAGTGATTTGAGTTTTCAACCACTAAAAATGTTTAAACAGGCAAATTTTCATCTCAGAAAAGATATTAAGCCAGAGAAACGACAACATTATATTTAACAATTACTTATTTTTTCCCAAAGATAAAGAATATTTTAATAACCATCTAGGGTGTCAAATGGAGTTATAGATCCATGCCACATGAATATCAACAACAAAGTAATCCCTGAAATTTTATATTTTGCTTTCATTTGATTGAAAAATATTTATTAATACAGTATACTCTCAAGATTTGGTAACTCGATTAGCCTCCTACATCATATAGGCTGTTGGCTGCTGGAGTGATGTGAGTACTCATCTTCTTGTTTATTAAGCTAAAGCTACACTGCAAAAACTAGATTCATATTATTTCTTGCACATTTCTGAACATATAATTGATGAGTTCTAATTTTCACCATGTTCCTTATTTTCTGGAGCTATTTCTCTGTGAGATTATTTTTCTTTATTCTTAATGAGAAACTGTCCTGTACTTTAGTGGTTACTAACAAATGAAAAACAAATCTCTAGTCAAGTGTGGTTCTTTTGCTAGACAGAATAAGAGGAATCTCATGCAACAATCTCTGCTTGTTTTCAGACACTTTCTAAGGCTCTCTGCATTTAGTTATGTCTGTAAAATCCATAACATCTCCTTGTCACCTCAGTTTCTCCAAGATTCTTCTCTATGTATAAGCCTTAGTTGTCTGAAGTGAAACTATATCCTAAGTAATTTTTTTTTAGTATACTACAGGTTGAGGTGATTGATCCTGTTTTCTACATCAAACACAATTCCTTCTCCAAATCCTGTTCACAGGCTGTCCTATGAGTAAGACTGCTTTGCCAGAAAAGTTTTATGAAATAAGCATGTAGAGGGATCATATATTTTTGTCCATTATCTAACCAATATTTCTATGGAAGTTAATTTTCTGATTAAGAAAACTTGCCTAGTGTGTTGAAGAACATAATGACTTATTTGGATGTCTTACTACTAGGAGACAGTGACCTAGTTAAACTCTGGATTTCAAAATAAGACTGAAGTATTTCTATGTTTTCACAATTTTGTAAATGCAATCATAATTTTAATTAGACTTGATATTCTCTGTGTTTATGAAATTCACTCTGCTTCTGGATCTAAAAACAGTTTAAGGCTTCTCATCATTACAGAGGAACCTCACAAGCAAGGAACCTTTTCTAGGATTTGGATGTGTTGTTTCTGCTTCAGGTAAAAAAAGGTATGAAGTTGCTTGGAAGATCATGGAAATCTTTCTCTTCTTGACATCCAGAGGCTGGGAAACATTGAAAGTCAAAGTCACAAGCAGTGTAGCTTTTGGGAAAGGTAATTCTGTGAAATATTAGCCAATAACTCACAATTCCTCATTTAGTTGCAGCAGTATTACTTAACTTGATGCCTCAGAGCTTTTAACAGGTGAAGCAGGCAGTCTGACCAGAGCAACTTCAGTGTCACTAGCACTCTTTGTTTCTGCCTGGAATTAACCCTGACCAAAGTAGTTGTCATAATCTCAGTCATTTATTCACTATTTAGAAGTTAGTAATTGTTTAAGTAGTACATGTCTGTATATACATTCAAATAGATAGATTACTTGATCTGACCTTTCTTGGTTTTCCCCAGACATAATATTCAAAGGTAACAGTGTGTGTTAAGGACCCACCAGAGACAATTTTATTTAGCCTTACCTCTAGAGAGCAGTTGAGTTTACTTAGTGACAAATCCATAGATTCAGATAATCCAGGCATATATAGGTCAAAATACTCACCAAGGAACTAAAAACATGTCACTTCTGTTAGCTGGTCTTTTAAAAGCTGTCTTGTCGTTTCAGGCCTGAATCTTCTAGTTTTCAATGGAATTGTTCCATTTTATCTGAGATGTAAAATTCTTTGAAATGGAAATCCTAAATCATTACCTCTTGACAGCTTCAAAGGATTGATAGCCCACTTTGAATCTCTTTGAAGTACTTCAAATTAAAAAACAAGTTACCCTGAAAGAAGACAATTATACCTTGAGCAATAGATATCCTTTCTGAAAGGTTGCCTGGTCCATGAGCATCTTTGAAGTATATATTGTTCACCAATTGTACCTCAGAGTTTAACCAGTAATAAACACTCCTTTGTAATACAGAGATGCAGTTTGACACTTTAATAGTCAAAGAGGAATTACAATTCATTTTAGTCACTATGTACAACGTTGTTCCAAATAACCAAATTTATTTGAGGAAATCAGCTATTACAGGAATAGCAAGAAAAAGATGTCTTCTAACTCTCCACTGCATCTCATACTACAAATTACAGGATTAATTCAAGACTTTTAAGTTTATGTTGGTTAAATTAATGTTCAGGGGAAGATGTGCTGTTTCCAAAATTTATACACTAAAACCGGAGTAACAAAATCTCTGAGTTGAATTTCTACATTCTTGACTTTTTTTTAAGAAAATGATACATATGAAAGACTGTGATCAACTTAGATTTATGTGTTGTTTTGTCCTACTCTTCTCCTTTGTCTTGATTATTTTTTATCCCATTTTTAGTCATAAAACTAAAGAATAGAGCTGAAATAAAGAAAAGTAAAAAACAAATATTTTGAATCTAATTGATAACCTTTAAATAAATGAATAGCCCTTCTTTTTTAGAACTTTAACTTGATTATAATTTTTACAAATTTTCATGATCCAGGTATATAGGGGAGATGAATTATGTATCTAAGATGCAAATAGGGTTAAAGTGGTGTTTCCTCCTTTTTCCCAAAGTACCTGTGGAAATCCCAAATACAGAAAGTGGTCTCTTCAGTGAAATCCCTGGTCATTCCTGATGGGCATCTATTTTTAAAGTTTACTTGCCACACAAAATTTTCAGTGTGTTTGGAAAGGTCAGCAGACTTGGGTGGACTTGAAGGACTGATAATAAAGGAAGAACAGGCACAGTGTCATCTTTCCCATGCAAACTATATGCTTGTTACAAAGCACAGTTAATTCCATCTGGTTTGCAAGTATATACAATTGGCAGGTTAGACTTATGATTTTCATGGCTGGCAAAAAATCCAAGGGAACTTTGGACACTTTATCAGGAGAAGTCATACCTCCTTAAGAGGAGGTAAGCAGCTGGCAAGCATCAAATGTACTATGATCTGGGCATTACTCAAGAAACATTATCTTGACAGTATATAAACTATCTTTACAACCTTCTCTCTAGCATTCCCTTTCAAGGGAAATTCCTAGAGAAGATGACTAAATAAAAGCTGTTCAAGGAGGTGTTTCATACTTCATCCTCCTGTTTCCTACTTCATCCTCCAAGGGGAATAAAAGGGAAAAAAAAATCTCACTAGCCTGATTCTTGATCCCACATACTGTGATATAATTAAGTGCAACAGCGTTGAAATTACTCAAATTATGCCACTGCAGACCCTTCAGATCAAGATCAAAATGAGATTCATTGTATCGGTCCATTTTTACTTTTGTTGATAATGTTGATCCACTTATTCAGATATATTCTGTTTTTTTTAATTGGAAACTCATTTACTGAAACAAAACACAATTTCTCTAGCTGTTAAAATAGTACTGTCTAGATAGAACGTGAAACATGAAACAATATATTTTTTATTATGTGTGATAAGAGAAATACTTATCAAGCGAGCTGATGTTCAAATAATGATGTCCAAATGCTGATCTTGTTATTCTTTCCACTACTGACAATAATGAATAACACAAAATATCAGCTTAAAATGAATAGAATGAAAGTCAAAGCAAAGGAATCCCACAGCATCACAAAAACATCACTTACAGGGTGCTGACTAAAAGTGAACAAGAGGCAGGGAATGACATGAAGAAGGGCCTTCATCTTTCATTGTTTTCTCCTCTTCCATACATATAAACAAATCCAACTATGTAAATTCAAACTTTGGATTGAATAAAATTGGCAAGAACACTAAGCATGAGAGCATGCCCTTTTTTCCTCCTAGTAGAACACCAGTTCTCCTCTAAGTGCTACAAACAGAAATAATAGATCCCTAGGGGTCATAAACATACCTCAGAAAATCAAATACCTCTTTACAGTATAATCCAGAGTAAGAGGAGGTGTCAGGATTTATAACAGCAAAAATTTCAAGTGTCTAGGCCAAAAGTCTCTGCTTATGTGTATGCAAGGGTCACTGACCTCAGTGGAGTTAAACCATGGTGAGCTGGTGAGGGTCTGCACTGTGTTGCGTGTCCAGTCTGATTTTCAAAAAGGCACACCTATGGCTTCAGGTTTTCTCTCATTAGGGTGTGAGTGGGGTCTTTTTAGTTTTCAAGCCAAAATTTGGAAGACACATCAGACTAACAACATAGATAATAACTAATAGCTTTTTGGGTTACCAGAAAACTCTTATCACTTGGAGGAATTGCAAGGCACAGTGTGAAAATTTCTAGTGTGAGGTATGATGAGTGGCTCTTGTGGTAATTCTTTATTGCTGGAGGTTGTTCCTCTCATTCCAGTTCCTTTTACATAGTTCATAGTTTTCAGCAGCTCTGTCTAGATGCTTTTGAAACATGATCAAGGATTGTTTGAAGCCCCCAAATTGTCACTTTGCTTTAATCACCTCCTTAAATATCTGCATTGACTGTAAAGTAAACAAAATAAGGACAAATACGTTTAAAAGAACAGTTTTGAAGCATTTTCACAACTCTAACTCTGCCAATAAAGAGCCTTATCCATGAGTCACAGCCTCCCTTTTTCCTCATTGCTTCTTTCTGGTTTAGCTTAGTTCTATCTCAAATATTATATAAAAAATATGTCCAGATGTCTTCCTAATATGCCATCAATTCTACAAGCACGCAGATTGCAAATATTTCAGAAAATCACAGTAAGTAGATAACAGAAAGAACATAGCTAACTCATTTTAGCTAAGGTAGGACAGTTTTCCCTGACATATATTTAATTCTTGATGTCTGTCTCATATGAAATAGCCCCTGAAATAGTTCTCTCATTTCCTACAGGAGACATATTCCTAAAACAATACATATCACACTGTTGAAAGTTTTCCTAATATCCAACCTATAAGTGTTTAATTAATTTGATCCTATTGCTATTATATATCCCTCCACACTATACCTTCTTTTTTTGTACACATTTGGCAAATATCTAGATTGCTTAGACCAAATCCTGAAGCCATGCTGATTTAAACCAGATGAGTATCTGGCTCTTTATGTCTACTAAATAAATCACTTTAAATCTTTCCTCACAGCTTAGTCTCTATAGAGCTCTGTCTTCTTGCAGCTATTTCCATGACTGTTTCATTTTTTTTAATTTTTTTTTTTAGTTAAAGGCAAGAGCAGAATGACAGTAGGGTGCAGATATGGTCAGGCTTTGGTAATATGGAATGCAGTTTTCCTCTCTCTGTTCCATTGATTTGATGCTTCTGTTAACATAATAGACCCTATAATTATTTTAGTTGCCATTTGTATATCCTGACCTCCTCCCTTATTAGAACTCGAAGGGGTGTTTTTAAGTATTCTTTCCTTCTGAATTTCTATTTCCCTTGAATAGCTGTGGTTTGGAAAATTTATGCCTCATAGGTGTAATGCAATAAAAGAAGATTTGTTTCTGTTCTCTCTTGCAATTTTTTCTAAGGCAGGGAATATGTCAATTCACAAACCAAATCAAAAATTTACACAAGAATTGGGGTATGCGTGGTATAAAATACCCATGCGGAAACAGTAACAGAGAAATGGCTCTTGATGAGTGAGGTCTAAATTCAGTATGCTTTAAAAAGTTTTGTTTGTTTGTGCTAAACACTTCGGGTGCACAGGATGCTCAGTTGTATTCAGTTGCTACAATGAAGTTACGTCCAGGTAGGGGGCTAGGTACTCTGCTTCTCCCTGTGTACAGAATAAGTAGTTAACAAGTCCTGTGACTGCTGGCCCCAAATTATAATCATTTCTTCTGTTTAAATTTCGCTGTGTTTTTGTTTCATCCCATTTAGTACTAAGCCATTGATTTTTAACAGACTTCATGACTCATTTTATGTAATGTTATCCATTTGTTTTCTTTTAAAGCAACATATAGTGTTCCTCATGCATAGTACATAGAGTACATCTGACAGACTATTTGACAGTCCAGTTTAGCCTCATTCTACGTCTAGGATTTCTAGCCCTGTTCAGCTGACTCTTGTGGCCTTGAGATATCTGGCAAAGACCTCAGGTACAACATAACTCACTTAAGGCATAACATGATCTTAGCCAAAGCAGCCCTGACTGGCAAGGTCATGACAATATCTATTACTGTAATCAGTCCTGGAAGACACTCATGAATCAAGATCTTGTTGTGTAATACCTGCCGGTTTCACACAACTGTGGCTCTATCTCCGGGGGAAAAAGAATGATGAATGCTGGATCCCTGCAGCTAAAAATAACTTCCAGGTAACATTCCTGAGGTACAGATATGTTCTGATAAATCTCTCTGAATCTTCCAGGACCTTGGAAGCTGCCCCAAGATCAGAGTTCTCAGCTTCTCAGAAATACAGACAAAACTGAATTTTGTGAAAATAATAGGGTTGTGAGGATTAATACATAAATTGGGAGCCCTGATAGAAACCTGAGAGGAGTCATTTTGGCTTCTGGGAAGGTGAGAGAAAACTAGAAAACAGCAAAAGGGGTTTCAAGGAAAAGGTAAATGTAGAATTTTTTAGCACTTTAAGGATCTGCAAAAAAATTTAAAAGCATTCAAATTATTGGAAACTGTCTGTCTTCTCCACTTCAATATTACCTCCTCCACTGCCCTTGTTTCATTTGGGAACAGGATTTTAACTTACACAGTTTTCTTTCCAAGACCCACTATTTCCCTTGGAAATAGCCCTTTATTTATCATCTCTCCACTTTCTGCCTAATACAAGGAGACCAGATGTAGAAAGCAGGAGCAGGATCTCCTCAAACTGAGCAGAAAAGAAAGAGATGAAGAAAGCAACAGAAGTGGCGAGTTCTGCTCCTGATATTGCAAGGCCTGAAGAAAGAGGCTGAAGGTAGCTGCTGCAGCCTCCATATAAAGTTGCATCATCAAAAAAACAGCCATGATTTCATGACTTCTCACATGCACAACATGAGTAGCTCTTACAGAGCAAGAAAATTGGCCTTTTGGAACACAGATTACTTGAGTAGCCAATGGAAAGAAACTACTGCTTATTCTCTCATTGTCATGGTCTCTCTTCCTGCCACAAAGGAATTGATATTGAAATGTAAAATTTTATAGTATCTTATTTTTTCCTATCTACTGTGACAACTGTCAAGTATTATAAACTAGACCCTAATATCATGATATGAAAACTATTTGACTCATAACCGTAAGAAATGGTGTATAAATACTGCAAGGAAAAGTAGCTTCAAAATAGATCACTGATCAGCAGAGAGCTGATTTGGAGCTATTTGGAGTTAATCTGAGGGTATTTACTTTTACAATACCAGGTGACATTTTTCTTGTAGTTCAGAAACATGCTATGATAACAATGTTTGAAGAGGTAATTTATCAAAACCAACTTGAAAATACAGATTATGTACTGACAGTGTTTAGCTTTCCTTCCTTTAATGTGTCTCAGATTATGTTTACCCAGGTTTGCCAACTCTGTTATGTTGTATTCATTGCTGGTCCAACACTGTTAACTTTCTAGTTATAGTCACACTTTTTGCTGTTATATTCTTCTGGTATAATTGATGTCATTGTTGCAGTGTCTATGGAAAGAATCATATAGCTTTGTTTATGTTTCTCAGCTTGGTAGTCATAGTTATTTTAACTGCAGGGTAGGAACAATTCTCAGAAAGACTATATTTTTTTTTTTTTTAGGAAACTTTACTGCGTTGCTAACTCTTTAACTCTTACTCACGTTTGCAAGATGTTATAACTGAGAAGTGACCAGCACAGTGACTGATGTAACAGCTGAAGATAATCTAGGGCATGAAAACCACAGGATTCAAAAGGCATTCCACTGTTGGCGAGTAAGGGGACAATGAAGTTCCTTCTGACAATGAGGAAGAACTTCACTGTTCAGGTGACTGTGCACAGAATACAGCCCCGCTCCTGCAAGAAACTTCTCTAAGTCTTCTCTTTTGTGTTCTACCAAAATGGTCATCCACAGTTTGCTTAGGTAATCTCCCTCTTTGTTACTACATTTCTTCACTGTTCATTATTTCAAATAGCCTGATGATATTTTGGTAAAAAGACCAGTACTGTGTAAGTCCGTTCTTAGAATCACAAATGGTTTTAGTTCCCTATCTCTGAGAAAGTATTTAGTCTACACTATTTCTAAGTCACAGAGTTCATGCATAAAGTCCTGTCACACTGAACTATTCAGTTAAAGCAAGATAAAAAAAAACTGACAAAAACAAACCTTATGCCTCATCTGCAATGGTCAGCATTATTGAGTATGTTACAAGCTTCCTCATTTTCCATTCAGTAAGAGCCCATTATAATCAATCTACTGAGTTGCAAGTCGCCTTACCTACTAAGGAGTTTTCTGACCCTTTGACTTGTAAACAGCTCCACTAATTTTCTAGCTTCCTCCCTTGTGAGGTTACAAAAATGCTCTGTGCTGGTAGAACTTCTAACATCATATATATGTATTTGTCTATTAATGAGAAAACGTACTTGAAAAATAAAATAATGTAAATGACTTAGTAATATCTGCTTTGCTTTTTCTTACAGGCTGAGATCTTTACTTACATAAATTTTCAAAGGAAAATTGCAGAATCACAGAATGGACAAGGTTGGAAGGGACAACAGTGGGTTGTCCGGTCCAACCTCTCTGCTAAAGTAGGGTCATCCCAGAGCACATGGCACAGAATTGTGTCCAGATGGTTCTTGAATATCTCCAGTGATGGAGACTCCACAACCTCTCTGCGCAATCTGTTCCAGTGCTCAGTCACGTTCACAGTAAAGTTCTTCTTCTTATTCAGGAGGAACTTCCTGTGTGTTGTCCCATTGCTTGGTACGACTGAGAAGTGCCTGGCTAGGACCTCTTGACATCCTCACTTCACGTACCCATAGACACTGATAAGATCCCCTCCCCAACATTTCTTGTTGAGGTTGAACAGGCTCAACTCCCTCAGCCTGTCCTTTTAAGAGAGATGCTCCAGTACTTTAATCATCTTTGTCACCCTCCACTGGACCCACTCCAGGAGCTGCATGTTGTCTCTTTTTCATTGAGGAGTGCAGAACTGGGCACTGCACTCCAGATGTGCCTCACCAGGGCTGAGTAGAGGATCACCTCCCTCAACCTTCTGGCAGTGCTCTTCCTATGCACCCCTAGTGCACAAAGGAAAGGATTCCTATGACCTTCTTGGCCACAGGAGAACACTGCTGGCTCATGGACAGTTTTTGCTCTACCAGGACCCCCAAGTCCTTCACAGATCTGCTCTCCAGCAGGGCAACCCCCAGCCTGTACTGGCCTGTGGGGTTATTCTTTCCCTGGTGCAGGACCCTGCAGTTGCTTTTGTTGAATTTCAGACAGTTCTTCTCTGCCCATCTTCCCAGCCTGTCAAGGTTCTTCTGAAGGGCTCACAGCCCTCTGGGGTGTTGGCCACTCCTCCCAGCTTCATGTCATCAGTGAACTTGCTTAGGAGGCATCTACCCCTACATCCAAGTCCTTGATGAATAAGTTAAACACTATGGAACCTTGGAGGACACCACTAGTGACAGGTCTCCAACCAGAAACCATACCACTGATTATAACCCTTTGAGATCTGCTCTTCAGTCAGTTCTCAATCTACCAAATACAAATAATAGTTGAAAAATATCATGTCAAGTAATGAGAATATAATTTGTTGGTTTGGTTTGGGTGGGTTTTTTTTTTTTGGTTTGGTTTGGTTTTCTTAATTATATGATTCAAAAGAGAAATCATGAAATCTATGAAACTGTGATAATTGTTTTAATGTAGAAATTAACAGGTGGCAGAGCAGAAAAATTCCGTCTGCTGAGAAAATTTCCATTAGTCTCCTGATTATTTTTCCTAGGCGTCTTTTGTTCTCATGTCTCCCAGTGCTTTTGCAAATTTGAAGTAGAAAGCTAGATATAGTTCTCCCAGTGTCCCCAGTGGCTGACGAAGCAAATCTTTCATAAGAATGTTCCTGAAACCTCCCAAAGGCCTGACAAAAGCAACTTACAGTGGAAGTTCACTGGAAGAGTTCCTACTAAGGTAAATAGAAAGTGCAAACAGTATTTCTGCTTAATCATTACAAGTTCAACCGAACAATATTTATCAAAGAATACACTAAATTAAAACAGAAAACAGGCTTTTAATCTTAAAATGTGCTTCAACTGAAACTAACCAAAGTATTAAAAAATAAAAAATAGCTACAAAATATTAGTGATTCAAGCCTTTTTTCTTGATCTTATCTCACAAAAAAGCAAATAATTAATCAATTTTAATATTCACTTTAATGAAGGACAAGGGAAATCTTTCTAAATCGTGAGAAGATTTTAGACAAGGAATGCACATATAGTAGGTTTCACGTAATTTCAATAAAATCTAGAGATTAAGCTTATACCTGTTGACGGTATAATTTATTAATTTTGATCACATCCCATACTTTTAATCAATTTTGCTCATTTAAGCAGTGCAAACCTTCTTCAGGTAAAAGTTGAAGGAGAATAAAACTATTCCTTCGAAAAGCATTTAGGCTTGCCCTTACTGTGAGGAGTGTATTGCTTCTTTTGACTGTCATGTTCCTTTTGTGACAAGGATTCTGTCTTTTCCTCTGCTGCCTTTTCTGTGGGTGCCTCTGCTATTGCTGTTCCCTGGGGCCATGAAGTGTGTGAGAGTCAAAGACTTTTTCTCAGGGGGAATAAAAACCCAATTTTAGTGTTAAGGAGAGAGTGGAAGTCTCTTGGAAAAGGTCACCAAACATTTCCAAATACTACTAATTAATGTATTTGGTGGATTGTGCTAAGGAGTATGGAATATAGAAACAAATCCGATTTTAGTTCAATACTGCAGGCTCAGTGGTCACTCGAAGTGGGTTGTATAATAGCAAGCCAAAAATATTTTGGAGATTGTGAAGTGTGTTTTCTTTTTCAGCTCGAAACTAACATGACATTTGTCCTGATTGTCAGCTCCCTGATGTTTTCAGTCTAAAGTATTGTTACTATGTCTCTCTGACTTTTTAATCCATTCCCATTATAACCTTCATCCTCATTACCAAAGTCTTTATTTTTATATGTACATGAAACTCAGAATTAAGCTGCATTTGATACTTCCTGCAATAATTGCATCTCATCAGAGGTCAAAGATTGACTGTCATCTAAATAAGACATTGCTGAGGATGATGTTACAGTATGTTAATCTGAATCATCTGTTTTCTTCACTGGAAACTTTTCATGAATATTTTGAAACTCTGTGGCAAACCTGACTGGTTGTAATGATTTTCCTGTAATAGCACTGAGTTTAATCTCTATAATTTTTGCTTTTCTGTCTGCTTCCATGGTAGTTAAGATATTCATCAGGTTTTTAATGATCAGAATCATAGGTTAAAGTGTAAATTTTAGGGTTTGAGGATTTATGGTTGTTCTGTAAGCCCAAAACCTTTTGAACTTGGTGTGTGAAGCTGTCAGCAAGCCAATTTGTGATGTTATGTCATTGTGCCTTTTCCCATAACAAATTGATTCACCTCTTGGTCTTCCATGTTGCCTGCATAACATCTGAATGGAGAATTGCAGGGATCCATGTTTGTTTATAAGAAAATAAATTATTAAAATAATCTTTTTTAGAACAATGGACAACCTTTGGATCTCTGTTTTCAGTCTGGTTGAACTGCCATTTTAAAAGATCCTATCAACCATAAATCTAAATCCTCCCAAGTACTGTAAAACCATGAAATGTCTGGGCTGTGTCAGTGCTTTTTCTCATCATTAAGTCAATGGAAACTTGACTGTAGAAATGAAGAAATTCAGCCTTGTCTGAAAAGGACAATATAGCAAAAGAAAGGACTGTTATGCAGTTTAAATTAATGGCTAAAACATTATTTTACTTAGACTGTACAAACTACATCTTGATAAAAAAGCTTGATGAAGTTAAATATTTTTACTGGCATCCTGCAACATTTCAGACAGTATGAAACTTCAAGAAAATGAGACTGCTCTCAGTCTGGCATCAAGGCACATCAATGGTCTAACCACAGTCACATTTTTTGTAGGCACCATGGAACAGGAGAATTTTAAGTGATGTTTTGGAGGCGAATAATGAAGTGGCATTGTGGGAACATTTCCTACTCATCAAGACCTAGCAAAAAGAAAAGTACAATATCTTTTGTTTGGAAAAAAAAAATAGCTCTTGGCCAGTGAAGAAATGTCAGAGTGAAAGAGGGGCCAGATTCTCAGCAATAAGAGAGATGATATGCAATGTGGGGCTGGAAAAGAAAGATCTCAAAAGTTAACACAAATTACTTAGGCAAGGACAGACAAGAGATGACAGACAACAGGCAACAGACAACAGAGAGATTGTGTGAAGAATTTAAGATTTAAAAGGAGGAATATTTTGACAAAAGGAGAATTAAACAGACCTCAGAAGCGCCAGTCCCCTCTGAGACCAGTTCCAATTTCCTACAGTGCCATATAAAATCTAGGTATTTTCTTAGGTCCTAGTGTGAGGCCAAAAAAAAAAACAAAAAAAAAACCCAAACAACTAATTAAAGTATGAGTTTTATCTATCCTTGATTTTCAAGCCTAGACTGGAAAAAGTCTAGATCCTTCTCTGACTTCCTAGTCCTTCTTTGGACAAGGTATTTAACATTGATAACATCATGAGACCAGGCAGAATTACCCTAGGGATAAAGACAGGGTTGAGGTAGTCATGTTTCTTCCCAGCAGTCAGCCAGGAAGCATATGTACCCCACTAAGGTACTTATGGATCTCCCTTCCAAACCATGCCTTCAAGATCTGAAAGCTAAAAATTTGAACTGTTACTACTTTCAGCAGAATCTCAATCTGTAATTTATCAAGAATTTTAAAAAAAAATCTTAGTAAACTTCAGTGATCACCAGTGGACCATTTACTTTTTCTACAGTGAGGATGAATTACTGTTGTCTGGAAGACAGATGTATTGCTTGTGAATGTTGTAGATCATAGATCAAAAAAGCCATCAAGCAACAGATAAATTTTGCAGATTAATTAACTATGGTCTTTACGGCTATCAAAAACATATTCTTCACATTTTTTATTCTAGAATATTAACAGTTCAATGACAAGGATTCTCCATTCCCACAAACTTTTAAGTCAATGAGTTTAAAGTTAATTCCGAATCGGTGGGTTTGGTATAGAGAAGGACTAGGCAAGAAAAACAGAACACAGCTTTCATTACTTCACTCAGGGACTGGAAAATAGAAATGGCTACTATTTATCAATAGTAGTTTATAACCTGCTGTCAGGTAGTGCACAATATAAACATTGGTACAACATAACCTGCCCTTACTCCAAATAGTTAAATTTATATTGTTAAAGTGAAAGCAGTGTCTCATACAGTGGTTAGGCTTAAAACCAGCCAGGAAATGATCACCGAAGTGCAGTGCACATCTATCAGGAACAACTGCAGTACTTATGGCAGCTGTATGACACACAGAAACAAATTGCTGGAGTGGTGGCCTGTAACCAGTGAAACTTACTCTCATTCGGATATAAATTCTTTCTCTCTTGATCCTATGACCAGAGCAATTCTAACTCTACACGTTACCTTCCTTCTAGAAGTCTACTAGCCTATTTGTATAAGCTAATTGGTCAATTGCATATTTGGTGGCTGAATTCTGACTACTTTTACCTCAGTGGTTTCAGTTGAGTTCAAATCCTTAGCACCTCCTCTCATTTTCATAGCATTTAAAGCATATGTCATTTTAGACTCTACCTGTCTTCAAAAGGGATCTAAAAGGGATCAGATGGATCAAAACCTGTTAGAACAGAGGGACTGGTACACAGACTGAAAGACCTACAGACCTAAGATTGCATTTCTGGGCACTAGCCCAAGATAAGAGACAAGATGCACCAGGTCACCAGCATTTCAAGGAGCTTCTAAGAGAACAAAGTTACACAATCATACAGTTCTGTAGAATTCTTTTTAGCACTCTATTCTAGTTTTATCACGGCATTTCTCATGCTGCTTTTTGGCAAGAACACCCTCTCTAGGGAAAACATGGTGCGAAGTTATCATACTATCACAAGTTTTAAAGCATTCACCAGGTACGGTAATAGGTTTGTGCATGAATGTTCATACTCTCTCTATCTGCAGACCGAATGCAAGCCAAGTTCTTTCCACCCAGATCAGAAGTTCTATGAGTAGGAAGGAAAAACTAACAATGTTTATTCCCTGAAGAGGAGAGTAAAAGTGGATTGTTGTTGCCCTAATAACCTCAGTCTAGGTGATGCTTAGGAATAGCTTAGAAGCCAAATACGTTACACTAATGGAACATAATTCTTTCACTAACTGACACATCCTATCACTGAAAGCATAAACCATTATATTGATTTTGATTATGTGAATTTTGAGGGAAAATAAGAAAGCATAAGCAAAGATATTCTCTTGCTTCTCATAATACCAAAATAATCATTAACCGATGTGTTCCAATCATTTACTTGCTATGATGGAGATGGAAGATAAATGGGACAATGAAGCAGTGCTAAAAGTATAGGAATTGACTCTGCCACTTTTTCAGAAATTATCCCCAGGAAGAAGATTTAGACTTTATGTGTTTATGTTTTGTAAGTAGAAGTTTTAATAGCTTTTTATATTGATGTTGACAGCTTTCTTTATAGAAATGGGGATTTTTTCAGTGTAATGTTTCTCATCACAAAATCCCAACCCAGTAGGGAAACCACACCAAACCAAAAAATCCTTTTTTTTTTTTTTTGAGTCTCCTAGTTTCAATTAAGCTTTCACATAGATGGATATTTCAGACCAGGTTGGATTTTAAAAAAAAAAAAAGTAGGCAGAACACACTTGAGCAGGATAGAGGCTCCTAGAATAATGAGATTGTTATAGGTAGGTCACTCCCATAGGAACAAGGAGATTAAGCTTTAAAATTACTGCTCTGTGGGAGTCACTTCAACGATTTGAATCTGGTTGTTTTTTGTAGGTGAATGCCCTAGTGACTGAGCTTTTAGCTGTGTTCTCTCTGTCCCTTACTGATGGAGATGTCCTTCCATGTACATATAATTAAAGATGTATTGAGAAAAAGGTATATTTCCATGCATTCATTGGTGTAAACTCAATTTTAAAACCCCTAAATCTAAATATCCACAGCTGGCTCTGCATTGATGACTATCAATCCAGCAATTTTGCCTATTTAAATAAATTTTTATTATTTCAAACTTCACTGAAGGCTCTATTGTGCATTACTGCCAGGTCATATTTCAGCAGAGATAACTGAGTTCCAGCAGGGAGGAAATCCTCATGAGGATGTCTAAAAATAAACATATAGCCCTGCTTTTGAAAACAATGCCAGTATTCTGCATAACTTTGCTTATGGGGCTATACAAAGCATATTGTTCTCTGTTTGGTGCTGAAAGGATTCACTGTGAGAATATAGTCACCTAAAAATCAAACTTCCAGGTGCTGACTTACTTCAGGTGTAAAAATGTATGCAAAGTCATTGGAAAGTACTGATATACTAAAGTGATACCTGAAATCAGTTAGAAGTAACTGATTTATTATTCTTTGACTAGATAATGGTTGTTAATTTCAAAGAAATCCCAAGAAATACTACTATCCATAAATACAGATAAAGTCATTGTATGACAAATTTTATCACTACTTAAGAGTTGCTTTATATCTTAAAACAGGAGAGCTTTCTTTTACAATTAAAAGTAAAAACTTATTAAATTTCATTAAATCTAACTAAAACTTATTTTTTATTAAATATAAAGAAATAAAACACTTTAAATTTCATTAAATTTTAAATAAAACTTATTAAATTAAAATTCAATAGTCAAAACATTTAATTCCAACTAAAATGTCAAAATCTTTACTTCATAAACACTTTTACAACTTTTATCCACAGAAAGCGTTTAACATTCCAAAAGCCTTCTCACTCCAGACAAAATGAAGCAACCAATTATTGTACCATTGGGCCTGCTGAAACCACAGGAATTCACCTTTTGAGGCAGATCTATCTATAAGATGCTACTTTTATTGTCTCTATTAGAGTGATTGTTTCCTTGATTCCTAGAAGAGATAAATTAGCCATGAGCAGATTGTGAAGGTGTAAGACAGAGATAATGCATTTATATTTAAAAGATTTGCATTTCATAAAAGAGAATGTAGATCCTAAAGAACATCTTGAAGCACCTTAAAAAATATTTGCTGTATTCTGAATAGTTCCAATCCTGCACAAATCTGAAGAATTTTAGGGATCCTATAATTTCACCAACATGTTCGCCGAAGTACATATCCAATACAGTATATTTCTTATAATTTATGTGCCTTTACATTTGTAGAATATTTTGCTGTCACCTTATACCCTGGTATGATTCCCATTGTAATAAACTATTTTTTAAACCAGTTAAGTATAGCATAATTATGTCCTGTTTTGGATGCTGTTTAAGTGTCCCATTAGTTTTCCAAGATTTCTGTGTTAATTCCATAAATTTGTAAATTTGCACTGTTGACATTAAATAAACTGGATGCTGTTGAATTCAAAGCTTTTTCTTTCGTCTCTAAAATTCCACTTCCCTCATTTGCAACAGATTTTGTCTTCTATTTGGCAATTTATTTGTTATAATTATTTGTGCAATGGTTGAATTTTTAACTTCAGGTTTGCATGCAATGTGGCAATGCTGAGCTTGACATTATTGTTTACAACTTTAGAAAATCTTTTGGAAAATATGCATCTCATCAATAAACCAGCATGTGACCATTTTCAGTGGAAATAATTCTCATTAAGCCAGTAAAGTAAATTGAGGGCTTGAGTTTTTGCTGATTACTTTTTTCCAGCCTCCTCTTCCCAACCCCCACCTTTTTTTATGTTCTGCCATTTACTTGGAAGTTAGTGTGCCATATTTTAATTAAAAAGTTAATGGAAATGTTTTAAACTTGCCTCTGAAATTGTGATTCATTTTAAGTGGTAAGTGTTGTCACATATATTCTCTGCCAATAGATTTCATATGGATTATTGTCACTTTGATACTTAGCTTCACAATAATGTCCAAAAAATCTGTAATATGATTAAAAAATATTCTAAACAACTCTACAAAATAAATCTCTGATCTGAAGTGTGTTTATTGGAAAAAAGTTAAAAATTAGGAGGTGATATTATTGTTTCACTTTCTGTTAATCCAGCACCAAAAGACACCAGTTAGAATTCAGGCACTGCTGTGCTAAGCCCTGCAGAGAGACTTCACTTACATGTTGTTCACTGTAGCTGGAACCAACAGTGTATTTCCATAGGAAGAGTGTATGAAAAGTGTAGTAGGAGTCCACTATGCTGACCAACGGATAAGTACAAAATAAGCATGCAGTTATGATAATATTTTGCTTGGGAGTTGGTTTTTTTTCACAGTGGCTTGTATGGTATTATGCTTTGGATGTGTGACCAAAATAGTGTTGAAAGCACACGAGTGATGTAGTCCTTGATGATCAGTGCCTACACACTGCCAAGGCCTCCTCAGTTTCTCTTGCTGCCCCAGCAGTGACTGAAGGGACGTGCCACATCTTGGCATTGTCTTCAGCAATAAAACTGATGTAAAGAAGGAGGAAGGGGGAACTTTGGAGTGATAGTGTTTGTCTTCCCAAGCAACTTTTAAGCATAATGAAGCCCTGCTTTCCTAGAGATGGTTAAACATCTGTCTGCCAATGGTGAGTAGTAAATTAATTCCTTATTTTGCCTTGCTTGTGTGCACAGCTTTGCTTTACCTATTACACTGTCTTTATTTCAACACATTAATTTTCTCACTTTAACACCTCCAATTCTCTCTCCCATTACCACTGGAGAGAGAGAGTGAGTGGCTGTGTGGGGCTGAACTTCTTAGTAGGGTTAACCCACAACATGCTTGTTCTCACAAACAAGGAAGAACTCATTGCTAATGAGAAGGTTGCAGGCAGCCTTGGCTGTAGTGACCATGAGAGTCAGGGGCTCAGCATCCTGTGATGAGGGAGCAGAGCAAAACCACAGGACCAAAGTACCAGGCTGCAGGAGATCAGGCTTTGGTCACTTTAAGATCTGCTTGAAGAAGGCTCATGGGAAAAGGCTGTGCAGGGAAGAGGGACCCAAGAAGACTGGTTAATATTCAAGGATCACCCCCAAGCTCAAGAGCAGTCCACCCCATCAGTTAGGAAGTCAGGTAAAAAATGGCAGGTGGTCTTCATGGAAGAACAAGGAGTTCCTGGACAAACTGAAACACAAAAAGGAAGTATACAGAAGGTAAAACTGGGAACAAGTACCCTGAAAAGAATACAGAGATACTGCCTGAAGATGAAGGGATGAAGTTTTCAAAGAAAAAGTCAAATGGAGTTGAGTCTGTCCGGTAAAAGTGAAAGACAAGAAAATATTCCATATTTGTATACACAATAAAAAGAAGTCTAGGGAAAATGCAGGCCCACTGCTGAATAGGTAGGGGACCTGGTGACACAAGACTTGGAGAAGGCTAAGGTTCTGGATCCATTCTTTACCTCAGTCTTTACTAGCAAGCCCCAGAGACCATGTGAAATTTCTGGAGCAAGGAGGACTGACCCATGGTGGAAGAGGATCAGGACAGAGACTACTTAAACAAATTGGACTTATATAAGTCCCTGGATGCTGGTGGAACACACCACAAGTTCAGAGGGATCCGATCAAACCCACACGTTCTGAGGGCTCTGATTCGTATAACCTATTGAGACCATTCTCAATAATCTTTGAATGACTATGATGACTGGGAGAGCTGTCTGAGGACGGGAGGGAAGCAAATGTCACACCTACCAACAAGAAGGGCAAGAAGAAGTTTGCAGACAACTACAGGCCAGTCAATCTCACCTCATTTCCTGGGAAGGAGATAGAGCAACTAGTCCAAGAAACTTTTCCAGACACATGCAGAACAGGAAAGTCATGATGGACTCCTCAAGGGAAAGTCATACTTGACCAACCTGATAAACTTCTACAGTGAAATGACTGGCCTGGAAAATGAGGGGGAAGCAGTGGATATTGTCTACCTGGAATTCATTAAAGCTTTGGACACTATCTCCCATAAGATACAGAGAAAATGATGAAGTATGGGCTGGATGAGTAAACAGCATAGCAGTCTGAAACTGTCTGAACAACAGACCTGGAGGGGGGCTATCAGTGGCAAACCATGTCCTTAGAGGCCAGTGACTCTGTCTGCTTTCTTGCATTCCTTCTTCCTTCCTGAAGTTATCCAGTAGATGTGGAAGGCATTTGATAATGGTTTAATTCAAACCGAAACTACAAAAACTATCGTCGCAGTTGGTTAAGCACCTAAGCATGAAGCAGGTAGCAGATTCCATCTGAATGGATGATAAAACTAAGATAAATCTATGGAAAATTTCAGACATCTATTTGGGGAACAGCTATAATATTTCTTCTGAACTTCCACGAAAGTAAAAACGTGGGTATGTTTTTATTATAGGCTTAGGCTATAGTCCAGGCCTATTCTTATTCATGATTCAGACATTTATAAGTATAAATCTTTCTGGTCTGAATAATAAAAACCTATGGAGGGACTTAGGAGTTAAACAAGAGATTAAAACACCAAATGCCTGAACTGGAACAAGAAGTGACCCAGTGTTATAAAAATATATCATGTGTTTAACTGAGTGTATGAGGGAAACTCAGCTGAATTATGTGGGAGGTCATCCTTTTCAAAGTCATTTAAGATAATTTTGAGCACAGAAAATTCAATCAAGTTCAGTGTCATCCTCTGTAATTTGATTCCAGCCCCTTTTAAATATTCAAATCAAATCTATAAAATCTACAAAATCCTGGCCTTCTTGTATTTGTATTTTTAATAATGTCTTATTTCTGTTTGTCCATTTCTATTCTTGAAGACAGACTAAAATGCCTATAATCATGTTATTCGTTAACAGAATGCAGTGTTTAAAGAAAAGCAGACACCAGCTCTCCAGTGGAGTTCTCAGTGAGAGTCTGAGACTTACTATTACTCTTGTCTTGTTGATCTTCACTTCAGGTTAAATGGTTTTCTGTAATTTTCTGTGTGAAATAAAAAAATTTCCTCAACAAGTGTCTGAGATCTAGTTATTGCCTCTGCCTGATGCTTCTCAGTGTCCTCAAAAATTGTGTACACTGTTAAAAAAAAGTCGAGGTCTGTTATGTTATTGCACTTTAACAGTACCTTTCCCACTAGTGTAATATTAGACAGCTACAGAGGGATTAGTACAACTGAAATCCTGGCAAACAGAAGAAATGAGAAGAGAGCATCATGTACAACAGTAAAAAGAAATGTAAAACCTGAAGTAAGCTGCGGACAGGCACTCAGTGAGGTTACCGAGGGAATAAAACAAAATCCATTTTCAAAACTAATGACAACTGCTACGCTGCTATCACTTCTCAAGGCATGGGACCAGAGATAAAAGCTCACATGAAGATTGCTAACAGCCATATACCATTCTGTCAAGTAAAATTGCTTAAAAAAACTTTATTGAAGATAACTCATTCACTGTCTTCTCTTTCTCTCTGTCGCTAACACAAACATCCTTCCTGTTTATACTGGCAAATTTTCTTAATATAAAATGTTTGGTCTTTGGATTGCTGAAGCCAAGATAAAAAGGCAAAACATAAGTAGGATTATATTCTGAAGAGATTAAATGATAAGTATATATAAATGCATATGCACATATTATAATACAAGGGGTTTATCCTTTTCCAGGACTATACCGAATTCAGCAGGAGTTACGTCAGATCTCCACAAATTTCAAAACTAGAAAAGCCTGCCTCTATAATTTTAATTTCTTTTATTAAAATGCAGAACAAAATAGAATCTCTATCAATACTGTCGATGTATTCTTGACAAAACTTCAATGTATCCTACCTACATCTCACCATCAAATTGGGGAGAATAGAAAATGTCACCATTAGCAACCTCAAGATCTTACTGCTTCACATATCATATAAATTACCAAAACACCAAAAAAAAAAAAGCCCTATTCTGAAAATAAAAAAAAACATGTTTATTTACAGAAGGATAGCATACTAGACAGTCTGACTCCTCCAAATATTTCTGTTCTTCCAGGTAACAGCCATCTTTTTTGTAGTGCTTGCTAGGTCACTTTTGTGAGTATTTGCCAGCTTGCTTGCAGTAGAGATTGTTAATATGTAGCCAGCACAAGAGAAATAGTCTTTTCAGCAGACTGTGTTTCAGTTTTGTCCTTATAAATGTGGTGGTTATCCAACAAGAAATGTGTGTGCTGGCTTCCAACCCAGTATTGTACATCACTATAATCTGTCTGATAGCAGAGGCCTTATTTCATTACTATTCCTGTCTTCTTTCTTTTGAGCAGTACCCCTTTCATCTTGGATATATTGTTACATTTTTTCCTGCATGAGATCAGCTTACGGCCAATGCTCACCCCCTTAGATCTGATTGTGTGTACTTTTTAGGTGAAAAAGTAGCTTAAATTGCAAATTCTAATAGATAGCAGATAATGCTGAGTATGTGCATGGGTAAATGAACTACTGAACACAAGGAGAAACCTGCTACTTCTTAGCTGCAACCAGTATAGGCTGCACTTAAATTTTGATAAAACTACAATAAACAAATGTATCACATCCTGAATCCTCCAAGGAATAAAGGAACATGAGATAAAATCAACAGTTTGGAGGGTGGTCATACGTTGTGCTTCTTCATATGGACTCTTTAGACTGGAGAAACTGAGGGCTTCAGGCCTAAAAGAATTGTTCCTGGAAAGAAGTGGTGCTGGATACAAAAGTCAGTCTTGGAAAGAAGGTGGAGATTCTGACCAGAGGAAAGTTACCCAATACAACTTTGTGTCCAGTATTCCTAGACCAGGAGAAACGTGCAGGGAAGGAGAAATCTACTGAGAGCACTGTTGGGGGACCAAGCGTAAAACGTAATCAGATAGGGAAAATCTTTCATCACCTTGGTTCTTAAATAAACCCCATCATAGAAATCTAAATGAGGTTATCATTTACCCTTTCTCACCTGTAGCCAGATCTTAATTAACATCTATGGGGTCTTTGTGTTTCTGCTATCTTGAGTCTGTGAGTACCTCACAAGGCTTAGGTCCCACTGCAGAGCTTACTGTTCTGTTGGTTCATAATTTGTGTGGCACTTATCTGAATCAGACCTACTTATTTGTGTACATGTGGCCTCATTGTTGGCCTCTTTTTTTGAGCATTCCCTCATTTTCTTAAAATTATTTTCCCCATGTTCTTCTAATGGCAACAGACTATCACTGAGCTTACAACTTAGGGCACAGGAAGTCTCCTTCCTCTTTGTCTTGTTTTGCTATCAAGTCTCCTGGTTCCTTTCATGTTTTCTCATTGTTTAGAATATAGATGCAGATAGGTGTCACTTAATTTTTTTTTATTTTGTTTCGCTTCTGCAAAGATGACTGTTCTGTGCTGGTTCCTTTTGAGAGTCTATTCACCTATGCCAAAGTAAAAATGTACTCTGATATTGCTTATGCCATTAAAATCTCTTATTTTGTCCTCAGTTTCCTCAGTGTGAGATCATAAATTCGTCCTTGCATATTCTTCTGTCATTTGTCTTGAATGGACACTGTTTCCTAACTTAGGCAATTCTGGGGCAGAGGATTGGGTCCTTAAAGCATTCAGTCATAGTTACTACAAGTACTGGTTTCTTTTCTGGCCCAGTTTTTAACTGAAGACTTGTGAGTATCTCACAAAGTCTCCAAGTGCATGAAAATACCTGCATCCTCACCTTTAATAAAATATTTCTTCTAATATTTTGTTTGATTTGGGGGAATCTTTTTGTTTTTAGAAGAGAGGACATAGGGATAGTAGGGCAAAAAGAATGTAAAAATACAGTATCTTTGTACACAGGCATTTTAAGCAATTGCTGGAGTACACTTTATTTTTTTTTTTTTATCCCTAAGAAGGGTTATTCCATTCAGTTCTTGTTATCTTTCTTTCACTGCATCAGTAAATAAAAAACTTCACTTTCTCATTTCCCCCCACAATGATAAATGCGTTTTTAAGACCCTTTTCTTAGTGCTGTGTTTTCCATGCCTGTACAGGTTTCTTTGAACGTCAGTATAACATTCCCTGTGGTCTTAGGACTTTCATAATGCCTCTTCTCTCCATTTCAAAGTGTCTTATCTTTGCTGGTGAATCACATTTTATTTCTCTTTTGCAGATGTCTCTAAAGTACTCTCTGCCATCAGGTTTCATATACCCTTGAGAAGACTAAAACTCTTAAAAAGGATGCTCTTCAGAGTTGTTATAATTACGACGAGGATTGTAGCTGTATGCACGCAGACTGACTTCCTGACATTGGTTTCTAATTCTTTACTTCTACAATCTTTCCTCCATGGAATTTTCTTTGTTACTGGTTTAGAAAACCACTTTTGTGGTATTACTTGCCCATACCTTAACATGCTGTCAGTGGTTCAGACTTTACCCTCCCTAGAAAGTACACTTAAGAAGCTACATAATATAGTCGACTTCCCTCCTACTGCTGTGTACCTTGCTTCATCATTGATTATTATTCAAACAGCACACTTAAGAATATATATCCTAAAATATCAGATAACATTATGTTACAGGGGTACTAATATTTCTTTTTGAAAATCACTTAGAACTGGGGTAAATGACAGCACAAGGTCTAAGGCAGTGAGGGTTATATTATTCATGGTCTTGTGTAAGGCTTTAAGATTGGTAAACGACTCCACAGAGAAAGAAGTGAAACAATAGCTATAATTCTCAAGGGAAAATCTGAGATTTACTGAAAACTAGAACACATAGTCTGTTCTAGGAGCATATTAGAGCAACACCCTCTGATATATATCTTATAAACAGCAGTTGTATTACTGCTGTTCTTCAAGGAATCTCAACTAAAAGCATACTAACAGGAACTATATTTTTGTATATAAACATAAATGAGATTAATGCACTGGAACTTGCTGCCCATTTATTTAATCGAACAAAGCCCACTTCTCAAGTCCAGTTGCAGTAACTGTTCCTCACTATGACAACACTGAGAGCCATTTGCCACTGAAATTATCCTATAGCAGAGGTCAACAGCAACAGCATTTGTTTGGTTTTTTTTCCAGTGGCTATGTTTCACTAAAAAAAAAAAAAAAAAAGGAAAAAGTAAAAAGATTTCTTTTTGCAGGGAAATTTGGAGCATTAAATGGTGATGAAACATAATACTTTATATTTTGTATTCAAGAGAGGAAGAAATACATTATCTGTTTAGAGAACTCATGAAGAAAACAATCACTGGCCAATAGCTAGGTCATTACTTTGTCCACTTTCTTAACATGAGGAATTCACAGGGACTATCTAAACATATTTTCCTTTATGTTAGAAAAATAGGTACACATATTACCAAATGTACACTCATTCTAGCATGAAATGTGTATTACATCAAACATCTAACTGGCCTACTGGGGTAATGTGGTGGTTCCTTGCCACAGTTCAGGTAAGGCAAGTTATGTAATTACTGAATTTATTTCTGTTACTGACAAAACAGTATAAAGAGAATTCAGTCTTTCAGGAAGCAGAGATAAAGCTAGGTCTTCCAAGTTTCCAGTAAAGCTGGTATGTTAAACATGAAGCGTAATCCTGTTTCCTGTTATAGTTGTGCTGGGGGCACCTCAGTGCATGCTTTTTACTTACTCAGGGGTTCTTGCTAACTTCCTTGCCTGATGGCTTGTCTGGATCAGATTTGGAAGTACAGACTTCCATCTATTATTGGTCACAGTTTTTTTGATTTCACAGAATATTCTGAGTTGGAAGGTATGCACAAGGATTATTGAGCCCAACTCTTAAGTAAATGGCCCATATTGGAATAAAATGCACAACCTTGGCACTATTAGCACCATGCTCTGACCAACTGAGCTATAGTCATTAATGTCATTAATGAAAAATTAGTCATTAATGAAGTTTGGCAGAAGTATGAGCACCAGTCTCTGCAATCCATAAACAAAACTAGACCTATGAATGCATGTTATTTTCCAGGGATTCTGGACACATAAGGTTTGTCACTTTTGGGTATGCAATTCTTGTTGTTTTTATATAGACACTGTACACCTAACTCGGTGCCAAACTGTGAAATACGCAGCAGTCATTTCTCTGCAATTTTTGGAACCTATTTGGAGGTTTTATAGGGCTAGAAGATATGTTGAAATTCTTATTCTCCAGGCTAAATTTCTAGACAGAAAAGAAAATATATTCCACAATGTATTTACGAGTGGAACTGGGTATTTGCTACAGCAATGCCTTCTCAGAGACCCAGCTCACCAGAGGAGGTATTCAGGGCATTGTCCTCTTACACACAGCACTCCTCAAAGCTTTAGAAATCTAAATTGAACACTATCTTTTTACTAAGAGTATTTGAACTATTTTCATTTCTTCTCTCCACTAAATACTCTGGAATGAAATGACAAGGATATAGGGAATATTTAGAAACACCTAAAGACCTAGGTGTCTAGGCAACTTGTTGTAATGACTAGTAAATGATAAAAGATGAGTCATTGGATGAAGGCCTTATATTTCAGATTGTGTCTAAACTTGGGACCTGGATAACATCCAATCCTCTCAGCTTGAAAGAGTCCACTTTCATCAAATCTTACTTTTATACGTGTAAGAACTAAGTAGGTTTTAGCTTGCTCCACACTTCATTGTCACAGAGACCAGTTTTTGATATCAAGCTGACAAATCACCAAATGAAAAACAAGAGAAGGAGAAGGGAAAAGCAACTGTGTGGACCATAGAGATGATGCCTACCAGTAATCAAATTGATGTGACTATGAAAAAACAATTATGTTCTTCTTATGTGTCAGAGAAATTTTAGGATGTGTTAGGTAAATTCAAGTCACAGTTCCAGCCATCTGGTAGAAACAACAAATTTGGACCAAAGGAATGTTACAGATAAATTGATAGGGCCTAGATAATACCATTTTTGGAGAGTTCAAGAGCACATTTTGAAGAAGATAGTGTCATGATAAGAGAATTAGCACAGAAAGAAGAAGGAATGTGGTCATATCAGGAAGACTGTTGAGAAACAATTCGGACTATCTTAAAAAGCACATCCACATGTACTACGTCACTTGTGGGTAACTGTATTACACCAACTAAAGCCTTATCAGAATTTGCTAAATATTTTTAAATTATTGTATTATGTTTGAAGCCATGTCCAAAGTGAAACCAGCTACAGTTATGTTTCAGTCAATAGCTATATTGTTAGTATTATATAAAATTTAAGACGATTCTAGCGCCAAAGATATTTTAGCTCATTTTCGCACTTTCATATAGTCAGATTTGTAAAATTTGCACTTATTCTGAACCTAAGTTTGAGAACTATAGTTACCAAACTCAAAAATAAAGAACCACCATTACCTTTCTTATTTAGAGACCAGCTAAATATGCAGTTGAATCATATGTCTGAATATATTACGCAGTGGACAGTGAGCAGCTAACTGCAAAGTTCATACATCTAACTTGATGGTAGAGGACCAACTGTTATTTTATTCATCCTTAGTTTTGTTGCCCTTCCTCTTCTCTGAGAGTGGCATGAAGAAAGAAACAGAAAATAAACATTTTTAAAAGGCAGCTTGATGCTTTATACTTATTTAGAAAAACTAACTGCTAATTTTGAAATTATTTATATTTTTTGTTTATTCATTCTGGAAATTTTCATTAAAATTCTCAGTATCTCAGGTCTTGCACATAGCTTTTTCATTAATTTTCATTTTACTTTCTTATTGTTTATTTTGTCATTAGAAACAGTGGATATGATGACCGTCACCATAAGAAAAGTTAGGAAAAGTAACAGCAGAGAAGTAGCAAATGGGGAAGGAAAAAGAAGGCAGGGAGAGACAAATGAAAAATAACACCCTAAAACAATGGACTATTTATTTTAAATAATAGTCTTGAAACAGAGAGAAAGAATAAAGATTCTAAGAAAATAAAGATTGGGGATTTTTTACTGAAATCCATCTGGGGTATTTTGGAAAGTAAAAACTCCCTTTGCAACCTTCTAAAACAGTTTTTTAAATAGAACCCCAAGGGTAGTCACATGACATCAATCAATGTTTTCACTCTAAAAACAGGCATTTTGACAAATGTAATAGAAACATATGTTTCACTTACACTTTTAGGATCATAAGCATATTCTTCCCTTCCCTCTCTCTCCCCCTTTCCATTTCCATTTCCCTTTCCCTTTCCCAGCTGGCCCAGATATAGATTAGGAGTGTACTTTGTATGTTATATATGTCAGTGGTCAGCTGAGATGGTGGGCCTGGAGGCTACAGTCTCACATAACAGACATTATCTCCATAACAGCTTCATCTAAGCAGAATGAAGATGGAATTTGTAGCATCCCACTTTTAGATATCTACAATGTATAATTTATATTTGAGCTAATTTTTAGGCTCTTTTAACAATAGATTAAGTGAAATAGACACTTGTGGAGCATGATTTATCTGATCTGTTTTTAAAATTCTACTCTACAAGAAGATGAATCTGTCCCAGATACATGTGTGGCAGCATCTACACCAAACTAATGAGGCCATGGGCTTAAACTCTAGCACATGCAGACCTTTTCAAGTTTAGTCACCCCTTAGCATGATTCAAAGAGGTGCCAGCCCATGTTCTCCCAAGCAAAACCCAGAGGTTCTCTGTTCACCCAACAGCAGGTGTAAGGGATTGTCCAGAGAATAAGGAAAGGGAACTGAAACTGAAAAATATTTATGGATGTGCTGGTTGGTTCTTACGCCATTTGATGTACTGATACTAATACAGACCCAGCAAATTCCTTAAATTGAAAGCTACCAGCCAAAATTTAGAGCAAAGCTTCAGCTGATGATCTGTTTTGGTAAACTGATTCAATCTGATATTTCATTCGACTGATTCTACCTCGAAATTTTCAGAGAACTTTACAGTGACAGGACACACTGGATCAATATTAACAGTCCTGTTATATACTCTGCTTTAGTGGGGTGCATACACACTTCTGATACCAAATATGTGTGTAAAACATTTCCAGAGACATGCACAGTATCGTTTCTTAGCTTAAAAAATGCAGTAAAATGGAAATCTAATCAAGCAGATGAACCACTCCCAAGAGCAAAATACAGCCATAATGGTATCCAAGCTTGATTACATTCTTCTCCTATTTCCAAGAAACAGAATCACTCTACATATGCAAAACAGTTGATCTTTTCACTGAAAGTCACTATGTTTGGTATATTTTCAACTAGCAGGTTCCAATGTTGGAAATGTCTTCATGAAAAACCTGTAGAAATTACTTTTAAGCTGTATCAGTATCATATGAGGTATTGATCCAGCAACAGTTATGGTAGTGCTTTGTGTGAGTAGCGGGTCTTGCCTGTAATCATGTCACAAGTGTGTTGCTCTCTGGATAATAATCAAGCATTTGTATTGCACCAGCAGCCTGTAGGCAGTTGGTATGGATGCCCCAGCCAAGATGTCATGTCCTACTTTGTGACAGATTATTCACTAAGTGTGCTGCTGTGGTTTAATGTGGCAGGCAGCTAAACCCCACAGACACATTTGCTCACTCCCTCAGTGGGATGGGGGACAGAACCAGGGAAAAAAAAGTAAAACTCAAGGGTTTGTATAAAAACTGTTTAATAGGACAGAAAATTTAAAGGAAAAAAAATAATAATGGTAAAAGAATGTACAAAACAAGTGATGCACAATGCAATTGTTCACCACCTTCTGGCAGTGGGCCAGCAACCCACCAGCCAATTCCCCCCAACTTTTACTGTTCAGCATGATGCCATATGGTATGGAATATCTTTTTGGTCAGTTTGGATCAGCTGTCCTGGCTGTATCCCCTCTCAAATTCTCGTGCCTCCAGCTTCTTGCTGGCAGAACAGCATAAGAAACTGAAAACCAAAACATGGTCTTAAATCAAAAGCACAGCACTATACAAACTTCTAGGAAGAAAAGTAACTCTTATCCAGATGAAAACAGGACACATGCAGGCTGATTTTACTTTCTGGGCTAAGCTGTCTCCCAGCAATCCAGGCAGGACCATTGTTCATCATGGCTGATACAGAGGAAACTGTGTTCCTGATTTCCAGACCAAGCTCTCATTGCAATTGCAGCTCAGATTGTTGCAATTATTTCATTACATTAAGTCACACAGAACAAGTCCTTCCTTGAGGTCATTCCTTTCTATACAGTTTTATCAGCTAAAGGAAAAGAATGAAAGTCACTGAAAAAGTAGATGAAAAAGATCTATTAGGTCATCTGCTTCTTCTCTCTGCCAGAGTGTGATTGTTCTTTATTGTTCACTTGAGCGTGTTTTCTCAAGTCTAATTTAAAGTCATAGCAAAGAGTATTCCATCAATTTCCGTAGGAAACAATTCCATAGACTAGTTAACTTGGTCAAGATGATTTTTCTTCTTCATTTACCATTTTATCTTGCTTCATTTTATTCCATTTCTCCTAATGATAAGCTCTTAAAACTATAGTGTGATAAATAGCCTTTTACTATCCTTGATGTTTATACTCCACAAATATTTATAGATTATTATAGTCCTTGCACATTTGTCTGCCAAGAACACACATTCAAACATTCTATTGTTTCGAAAACTCCAGAAATTTTCCAACACATAGTAAAGGATACACCCAGAAATTCGATGAGCCAACAATTTGCCCATAACGTAAATTTTTAAAAGAGAAAGCTTAATTCTGCAATAAATATTAAAGTATTCGGAAGACTTAGAGCCAAGGGAGATACTGAGAAATTTGATTGCATATATTGGAGAGCAATTCTATAGTGTCATGCCTGAGAGCACAACATAGACTTTATTTATGAATCAGGTAAATGGAATGGGTCTGGTAGAGTACAGGAAATTGCGTAACAGTGTTCTAAAGCTGAAGGATTCATTTAACAGCTAAGGTTAACCGTATACCTGAATTTTAATGCAAATATATACATACTGGGGTTTTTTTAGGTGGAATAAAGAAGTATAAACATTGCCTTCAGTCACAAAAAGCATCAGCCAGCTTATCTGTTTCAGCTGAATAGAGTCTGATTTTCTCAAGAAACTACACAAGTTGTCCATATAATCATTCCTAACACTGTAAAATGATTAAAAGTGAGAGGTGAATAAGATACATACAACTTTGTGAAACAGAAAATTTGCAGGTCTGACAAACTGAGGTATTAAGGAAAACTAAGTTTTCTTGAAAATAACTAAATTTTGCCTTAAAAAGTGTTAGGGCTGCAGGAAGCTAACTTGTGTGCTCACATTGTTTATTTTGGGAGGATACTGTCCAAATCAGCTACTTTAAGATCAACGCAGTTGATTCGTATTTAGAATATGGTATTGAAAATGTTAGTCTTCCAATCTTAAAGTATTTAAGCTTGGCAGGCATATCATTAAAACTTTGAAAAAGAATACCTGAAGAATAATATTATGAAACCAGTGGAACTGGTGAGGGGGTATTGTACGTCTCTGTCATGAAAATTTTTTCTACAAGCTGTGTTTGGTGGGCCACTTCAGTATTGACCAGAAAGCTATTGTCACATAACAGCTTGCACTAGACATTGTACAGTACTTAAGCTCTGCTGAAACTAAATTAATCTCACCTAAGTTACAACAGGATTGTTTTTTAGATTTTTTAAAATAATTTTGTTTGATTTACATCAATGCAAGTTACATGCAATGGAAAATACTGAGATATTAATACCGTTTTTAAAAAAAGAATAATGAACTCAACTATTTAAAAACTGGATTAAGTTGAAGTGTAAATTCATAAGACTTAGGTAATTCTATTTTTTAGATCAAATGTTTCATTTGAAATTAATGCATGTTTCATTTCTGTGGTTATGAATTTCAAGAATGCTGAATTCCCAAGAATACTGAATTTTGAAGAATATTAAATGCAGGGAAACAGGAAACAAGATATTTCTTTGTGTTATCAAAAAAGAATATAGTAAAAAAGCTAAATTATCATTCTGTAGTTCTGTTTATATTCCAAAGAAGACTCATCACAAAACCCCAGATTTATTCTTCTGTAGGTACAAGAGGAAAAGAAACATGTTGGCCACTAAGAGAAACAGTAAGAGAGGTCATGTGCTGGTCAGCAACACCATTACCCAAACTGAAATGGTCAGTGAAAAATACTTGATCCCTACTCATTCGGTCATTCCTAACGCAGTAAAAATGCTACTATCAGGGGGTTTCTGGGTATTTGTGCTAACATATGGTGCATCCTATCAGACTCGGAGGGAAAAAACCCTGCTCTGTTTTGAAAGCAGCTGAATGCAAGCAGAACAATGTGAGAAGAATGGGAAAAGAAGTGAAAGAAAAAGATAGAAACAAAACCTAACATGAAATTGAGATAAAGAGAATCTAGAGTCCAGTTTCCTATTCAATATACTTGAAAGATTTTGTATTATGTCCACCACAGATTGATCCCCATTACAAGCTCTTTAGAAGTGTTTCGTAACTGTATCCTTCTGGCTTGCACTTTCTTTCTAACTTCAAATTTTAGGTTTTTAAAAATTTGAAATGTCCTCTCCATGCCTGGAAATAATTACCTTAAATAAATCAAGTTATTGAGAACACTCTTAAAGTAAATACTGCCTCAAAACATGGAGCATTGCTGCCATCCTTGAAAATAAAGAGTTTCAGAACCTTTGGTACTTTGTTTACTAGTTCTGGAGCTCTATCATTAGTTGGATTAGAAAGAATATGTGAGCAAAACTTTAAAAAACAAATTGTGTAGCTTATAGATTGATAATAATAATAACAACAATATAGTCTAAATGAACCATAATAGCATATTAAATATATGCTTAATTATAATAATTATTCTGCTATTATTAAATAATATAATTTTAATATACAGTATTTTTTCCTCAGTTTCTTTACTAGAAACTAGCATATAGAAAAATAACTTCGAAAATTATGTCTTAGATGCGTGCATTGGTGCTCATGTAATTAAATTTAAAAGCATGAAATCTGCCTGCTCTATGATACACAAAAACTGTGCCCATTGCGTCCTCAGAACCAAAATGCCAAACGTTGTCTGAAAAGCTTTCAACTTCAGAAAAATTAAAAATATATACTTAGCTTTCATGTCATATTAACATTAGGCTATATAATACTGGCATCTGAAAAGAGATAAATTATGCCTTTCTTCCACTTCTAACATTTATTATTTTAACAAAATTTTCAGTGTTTTGGCTGCAATTATGTTTTTTTCCCAAACTAACTAATGTCCTAATTAAGAAGGTAACACAGTTCTTGAAGGGTGAGCTTCTAATTTATCTAATCTACAGAGATGAAGTAATCCTGCGTTTTCTGTTAGTGGTTAAGGCAATTGTGTGAAACAAACAAATAAGAAATATATTTTTTACTTCCTTCATGCTCCTCCTTTTTTGCACTGGACAGTTTGCTCAGTAATGATCACTTTTGTCAATAAAAAAAAAAAAAAAAGAAAGAATTCCATCTCTTTTTCCATCTACTTTGCTTCAGGCTAAGGTTTTTGGTTCCTCTGTGAGAAATACATGGTTTTGTGAAGGACTCATACAGTACTGACAGCAAAAAGTAGCTGTGAGCCTGTTGTATGCAACACAAGGTACAAGTCTGCTTTGAAATCTCCTTTGTTTCCTAGGCAAATAAAGTTCTCCTTCTCTAAGCACTGCTGTTGTGTTGTCAGAAAACAACAATTAGCAGACCTAGGATGCCAACATAATAGGTGAGGCTTCTGCAACTGTTAAAGCTCAGAAAGCTGGGTATTATTGTTCATGTGATTATTAGATACTGGTAGGGATGAAAAACTTATTTAATTCATGTGTGTAGGTCAGATGGCTGAACCCACATATGGGTTACCTACATTAATAAATCATCAGAAGCTGAAACATTATGTTCTCAGTATTCCCCGAGCCAGAAAGCCTCTCTAATTTGGTTTGGTATTATTCAATCAAAAAGGTGAGAGGTTTGAAAAGGAGTAACATTAGATGGTACCCCTAAAACACAGGATTGTTTATTTCCCATGTCCATTTTATCTGAAGTTGTTCTGCCAAAACAAAATCCCATTTCACACTCAAAGGATTAACAATTGTCCATTCTGATTAATGGATCTTGGGGTCTTTAAGCCTCTATTGTTCACTGTATGTGCTTTTTATGATGTTTTTATGCTTTTTAAAGTATTCTGTTGGCTAGCTGTTAACACCTCAGATTCTTCTATTTACTGTATTTTGCTGTATTTATTTAGAGTATTTATTTGCATACAAATGTTCCTGTCCAAGCAGTAATGTAGAATGTCATAAATGTGTGTCACTTTTTCTGTTTGCAGTAGAGATCTCTCTCTGATATCCTTGTTCAGATATATAATTATCTCACTACCCATGTCATCCAGTAGGAGCCATTCTGTCAAAGATTATACAGTCAAGCTCCACAAATTTTAATTAAATACTTCCTATTCATTTCCCAAGCTGCACTAGGGCAACATACCCCAGACCAAATAGGCTGGGGAGAGAAAAAAATTAAATATTTCATATTTAAGACTGGACAGACTCTGTATCTGAGTTATGTGGGATGGTTTAATCAGAAATAATAGATAGTTACATTATCATGAAAACATTAGCTCAGTGTTCTGTTATTGTCAAAGAGGACACAAATATTCAGAATATTTGCCAATTTGAGCATAACAGGAAAGATCATTACACTATTTTACAAACCATGCTGGGCCCACACCTAGACAAGTGCATGCAGGGATGATCCTTTATCTCAGAAAAGCTGTAGTAGAACTGGAAATGCGGGGAGGTGCAGGAAGAATATTGAAATGTAAGGAATTGTTTCTGAACTAAGTAGGTTAGAAGTCATCAGTATTGAAAACAGAGGAGTGCGAGATGTGAAAGAAATTGTTAAGGCATCTATCTTGTCTGACCATTCAGGAGCCACTCTGGCAGCCACACTCCCAGCACCAGACACTTTCACTTGGTGTGCAGTGTTACAGGGACCTTATTTACTTTGGAAGACCTGAAATAGCTGCTTCTTAAAGATTTGATACTAGGCAGAAATAGTTTTAAAGACTGAACAAGAAATTAGTAATTTAATTGTTCTCTCTTAATGTCTTCTGAAATGAAAGATTCCATTAATCTAAGAAGTTGACAGAATAATTGTTTTTTCTAAAACAATTGCATTCAAATTATATTCACAAGGTGTTTTCTTTCAGTCTTGGGATGGTTTTAGTTTTGCTTTTGGTATGTGTTTCTGGAACACATGGGTAGCTGTCACTTAAAATTTGGTAATGAAGCAAATTGCACTTAGAAAAACAATGTAATAGCATTTTTCATCATGAAAAGATTAATAGAAAAAAAAAAACAGAAAGAAAATACTGGTAAAATCCACTTGAAATATGCAGAAGTACAATATCGATAATTGCTTGAATTGCTTTCAGAACCTTCCATTATTCATATGACTCAGAGCCTTTGAAGTGATACATATTTTGGTGTGACTGTGCTCTGCAGTACTTGTTATTTGCTTTCCACATGGGTTTTTTTAAGCAACTGCAGATTTTAAATATGCCTGGTCCGTTGTGCCAGTGTCAGAAAATGTAGCAGTTTGACACAGTGGTCAGAATTTTTTTCCTGTTCTTGTTTTAGACATAAGCCAATTACATGACCTTGAAATAATTTCTTTAGTACTGTTTCTGTATTTTTGTTAGTAAGTCTTTGGATGGGAACCTCTTTTCACTGTGAGTCTTCTTGGATTGCCCTTGGAATCACAACCCAGAATCCAGAGACTGGTGTGAAAGACTGGTGTAAGAAATGTTTAGGTGAAACTGTTTAGTGTTGAATCTTCCTGGCATTGTAGTATAAACGAAAGCATTAACAGAGGTGGAGTCTGGGGGTTAGTGACAGGTAAGTTAAATATTGTCATTAAAATGACAATAGAGTGATTAAATAGAGACGAGTATAGTTAGTTTGTGATGGTGAAAATGTCTGAAAAAAAGGTTTTTATTAGTTTTTTAAAACAAAAGGGAAAATCTCAGATAAAATCATCTGGTCAAACACAGCGCAAAAGCAAATCTCTGGTAAGCTGTAGGGTTATTTTCAGCAATTTGTGTGAAGAAAACATTCTTCTGTTGGGAAGGTACTAACCTGAGATATTGAATAGGATGTGGAGGCTAATAAATCTTTATGGTGTGGGTTTGGTTTGGTTCGTTGTTGGAGGTTTTTTTAATGAACAGCAAGAAAGGACATAAGTGAATATATTTGTTTTTAAACTGAGGTATAATAAGGTTTTAGAACTGACAGGTCTGATCTGCATCCCTTTTTTTGCTCAGAGAATAGCAGAAATTGCTGCAATGTGAATTTTCCCACACCCACAAAGAGTGTGTTTCAGTTTTTGCTGCAGAAATTACTTCTAATGGCAGGTCAGTTCAGACTCGGTGCTTATTCAAGCCTTTCTCTGTGCTTCGTCCCTAGACTACCAACCAGGATATCAAGTAGTGACAATTGCTTAAAAGAGGCAATTTCTTGTCCTTCAGCACCAACCTGGAAATAAGGTAAAGAAACCTTGAAAGGGATCAGTTATCCTGTACACAGCTGCTTTCCGCTTAATGTTGATTTCTGCTGTCAAGAACAAAGTGGGTGGTAGTTTATTCTTACTGGCAGCAGGCATAAACTATCAACTGCTTGCTTTGTGAAGGGAAAAATAAAAAAATATATCAGTATTAGACATAAAGCAGCCATGAGGCCATGAGCAGGATGACAGATCATTGTAGGGGCTTTATTTTATTTTCAGAACCCTGTTAGTGAACAGTACAATGACTCTCAGATTCATTCATTACTTTCATAATGGCAGTATCCACACTAAATTTGATTATTGACCTTAAACAAAGGGTTGTCCTTGAAAGTATTTCCTCTTCTCTTTGACTAAAAAGTGTTCCTACATTAATGACTGTTAGTTCCATTTTCACCTTTGATTTTTGCTGTGGAAACAAAACGAGTATATCACAGTATCAAGCTTTTAGAGATTATCAAGACTTTTAGAGACCAAAAAAAAAAAGGAGAGAATAAAAAGGCAGCAAAACTTCTTAAGTTCTGGCAAGGCAAAGGGATAGTATTGTTTGTAGAAAAATCAGAAACTTTAAAAGCAGCAAAAGAGATAAATGCAATGTACTTGAGTCTCTATGGAGAGTACCTGACAACTGTATTTGCTCATGTAGTGGTTGCCAATTTCTTAGAGCAGCAAAGGAACCAGCGTCTGGGTGCTGGGTGCTGTTTCCAAGGGCAATCCAAGGCCCTGGTCTACCTTACTAAATGTGATTTGAGAAATGGAGAGATGCCAAAAAAGGGAAATCATGAGTTTGGGACTGGTGGTTTTTTACAGATGGTCAACAAGAAGCAATATGACTGTAATGGGTGTAGTAAAAAATGGTAGCCAGGACTAAGCTTTCATCATTTGAAAGGAAGAGAACACCATATTGTCAAAGGATACCTGCAGGACATTGAAATGTAGGGAATCTCAAATGTATTACAAGTATTTGTTTCTGTGACACACTAAACTCAGGGCAAATTTGATACATTTTTGCAGGAAGCAAATGTGATATAGACCTAAAGGCCCTTCACCCACCTGTGTTGCCATGTGTGCTTCCCTTGCTGCACACAGCAAGGAGGACTGCACGGTTTCCTGAGTCATTTCAGCTGCATCTAGCCAGGACTGATAGCAAATATTCAGGGAAAGACTAGACATTTGGCTGGATGAGGAGAGCAACTTGCAGTGATGATAGACCTTACAAATTTAACCTTACACTGGCAGATTTGTAGCACATCTGTTAAACATGCTGAAGTGTGGGGTTGATTTTGTTCACTTTTTTTGAAGTACTGGCGCTATCTATTGTCAGAGTGAGGATACTAATCCAGATACACTGTCATGAATTTGCATGGTGATTGTGGCAGCTTCTTAAGTCAATTGAAAACACGAATGTAGTAAAAGAAATTATTGCATTTATATCAGACTAAGTGAAACAAAAAAGAAAAGAAGGCTGATCGTAGCTATGAAGTAACTTCCAAAAATGATGTCATATAAATTGTTTTACCTCTGTGTCTTTTAGGATCCACCCAGTCATAGGATGTTCTCTCAATCATTCTGGATGATTTTTCATCTGGTCAGAGTCATAGAATCATAGAATGAATTTCGTTGGAAAGAACCTTAAAGATCCTCTAGTTCCAACTCCTCTGATATGAGCAGAGATCAGGTTGCTCAGAGAACCATCCAGCTTGGCCTTGAACATATCCAGGGATGGGCCATCCACATCTACTCTGGGGAACATGTTCCAGTTCCTTACCACCCTCACAGTAAAGAATTTCTTCCTAATATCTGATCTAAACCAACTGTCTTTCAGTTTAAAGCCATTCCCTGCTGTCCTATCACCTCATGGCCTTATAAAAAAGCCCTCTTCAACTCTCTTTGAGGTTCCCTTTAGCTTCTGAAAAGCTGCTCTAAAGTCTCCCCAGAGCCTTCTCCAAACCGAACAATCCCAACTCTCTCTGATTTAGAGACAAGGATGTTATGTGGAACAGTGTCAAAAATCTCTGCACAAGTCCAGGTAGATGACATCTGTTCCTCTTCCCTCATCCACCAACACTGCAACCTGCATCACAGAAAGCCACCAAATCTGTCAGGTGCAATTTGCTTTTAGTGAAGCCATTTTAGCTGTCACCAAGCAGCTCCTATTTTTCAAGTGCTTTTGCATAATTTCCAGCAGGATTTGTTCCACGATCTGGCTGGGCACAGAGGTGAGACTGACTGGCCGGTAATTCCCTGGGTCTTAATTTTTTTCTCTTTATACGAGGGTGTGGGGGTTATGTTTCCCCTTTTCCAGTCAGTGAGAACTTCACTGCCACAACTTCTGAAACTTGATGGATAGTGGCTTAGCCACTCCACCCACCAGTTCCCACCGAATCTGTAGATCTGTCTCATCAGGTTCCAAGGACTTGTGCACCATTAGGTTCACTAGATGGGCTCCTCATTGCCCTAAGGATCTTAAACCCCACCATTTTATGTTCGTTGCATCCAAGGTTGCCCTTGATCTTCACATTTCCCCACCAACTCCTCCTTGCTGGTGAGAGCAAGGTCCAGGATAGCACATCTCCTTGTTGACTCCTCTATCCCTTGGAAAAGGAAGTTAACATGACCACATTCCAGGAACCTTCCAGATTGCTTGTGCCCTGCTGTGTTCTCCTTCCCTCCCAGATATCCAGGTGGCTGAAGTCCCCCAAGACAATCTGAATTGTGCACATAAGGTTGCTCCCATCTGCCTCTAGAGGACCTTTTCCACTTGGTCTTCCCGGGTGGGTGGTCTGTAGCAGACCCCCACTATAATAACACTTGTCCCTGCTCTACCCTTCATCCTCACCCATACACTCTCAGTTGGCTCCTTACCCATCCCCATGCAAGACTCTCTGCACTCCAGATGGTCACAGACATAGAGGGTGACACTCCATCTCCCCTGCCTGCCCATGCTAAAGATCCCGTATCCTTCCATTCCAACACTTCAGTCATAGGAGTCATCCCAGAATATCTCCATGATGCCAACAAGGTCATAGACCTCTAGAAATGTGGACATCTCTAACTCCTCTTGTTTATTCCCCATGCTGCGTGCCTTTGTATAAAGGCATTTGAGTTGGAGTCCCAGTGAAGCTGCCTCACTGGCTGAGTGGCTGGAATTCCTTTGTTCTGCTCTTTGGGTGCTCTCCTGAAAACCCTGTTCATGTTCTGAGCATCTCATTCTGGCACTAGCATCAAACTGGTAGGAATGGGATGGATTGAGGCTCCCTTTCCCCAGCAATTTTAATTTAAAACCCTCTTCACCAGCCCAGCAACCCTATGACCAAAGATTCCCTTCCCCTTCTCTGACAGACTGCCCCCACCTGCCCCCAGCAGCACAGGTTTCTCAAAGCAAGTCCCATGGTCTAAGCAGCTCAGACTCTGGCTGTGACAGCTGTAAACATTTGTTGATTAGCCAGATTCAACTGGCCCTTTCAAACAAATTCGTTTTGACCAGAAGGATTGATGAAAAAACTATCTTCTTGCTTCAGAGTGCCTTGCTGCCCCTCCCAGGGTTCTGTAATCCTTGCTACTCCTCAGGCTGCTCCCAGCTGTGTTTCTGGCACTCACAAGAAAGAACAGCAGCAGGTAATAGTCAGTGGGCTGTGCTGGGTTTGGTAGTCTTTGGGTGCCATCCTTGATATGAGTCCCCAGTAGGCAGCTTGCCTCCAGAGAGTGCGTCAGGGCAGCAAATCAGTGCCCGCTACCTCTCAGAAGAGTCCCCTACTACTATCACCTATCATCTTTACTTATTTGTGCTGGCTGTCAGTTACATGGAGAGCAGATCGGGCTGCCTTACTCAGCCCCAGCATCTCTGCTGATGACACAGGTCCTCCCTCTTCACTTTGCAAAGTGGTGAAGCAGTTCTGCAATGGTACCTCAGGCTTTTGGGGAAGTCTCTTCCTCCTGCAGGCCTTTGCCATTGTAAGCCTCCATTCTTCTGCATTCCTGGCCCCCCCTCCCTTCTATGTGTGCCATTGGGGTAGTTTGTGACTGTTTGGCTGTGGTTGCCACTTGTTGCAGAAGGCCCTTCACCTGAGTACACTTTCTGCAGGTAGGTCTGCTGCCAGGAGAAAGGTCTGTGCACTTTCTGCAGTCTGAGGTCTGCACTGCAGCCTCTCCCTGCAGCAGCTCCACCTGAGTGGAGGCATTGGCCACTGCTGGGGTAGATAGCAGAGACTCCCCAGCTGGAGCTGCAGGCTTTGCTCCCAGAGGAGTGCTCAGCATTCTGCCTTGAGGGTCAGGTAGGATGAGCACCCTTGAGCTGTACAGATGGTCATAGAATTGTGTGCAGCTACTGGGTTATGTGGACTTCAAGTCTCTCCACTCAGACAGTGAAATGCCCAAGCTTCAGAGCAGTGCCCTCCCACAGGAACTGCCATGCCAGTGTCTTATTCCACAACCTATTTGCCTGTTCTTGTCCTGGCATTCTTGGCCGCTTTCACTCCCTGGTGCTTCCTTTGTGGGAGTGGGGGTGGTCACTGTTATTCCTGGCCCTGCACATGTCCTTGTCAGCCTGTCCCATGCAAGCTTCTGGCTCCTGGCAGGTCTCAGCACTCCTCTGGGTTTTCCCTGACTCACAAAACCTGATTTGTACACCATGATCCCCTGCTCAGCTGTGGGACATGCCTGGACTAGAGATGATTTCTTCAGCAAGTGACATTAGCATGGTACTCTACAAATTAATGTATTCTTAAATATTCGGTCTGTTTCCAGAGGTAGACAGACTTAACTGCAGTTATTTAATTCAATCATCTTTACCTTGATCTAAATCAATGAGCAAGAAACCTTATTTGAATACTTACTTTTACATTTCTACTGCTTAGTTATTTGTCAAAATTTGATTATTGATAGTTTGCAACTATTAAGACATACTGTCTTACAATTTAGAACAATAAAAAAAGTAGTAAGTACTGTACTTTTCTAAACAGGTTATACTATATACACATTTAATCAGATTTACAATTTTACATACAGTTGTATCAATTATTCATTTATATTGAGCTATATTAAGTTGTGATAAACATCATTTCTTCTTTAACAGATGTGTCATTTTTCATTCATAATCTATGTCAAATGGCTTCTTATGGAAACTGCAATTCAATTTAAATGCAGAAAATCAGCATCTTTGAATTGTTTGTATTAGATAAATGAAAGAACACCAAGTTGCTAGATACACAAGAATATTTTCAACTTAAATTAGATTATCTATAAAATGTAACTGTAATATCTGTAGTTCAGTATTAAGTGCCTCTTGTCCTTCAGTTTTCTAGAATAAGCAGATCTCACCTTTCAGAAATATTTCTTTTTTATAAAATAAATAAACTGCAATAAAGGAAATCTAAAGCTGTGTCTGCAGAATAGGTAGGCTGTCAAAAGAATTGTTTATAACTTCAGGAACTCATTTCTTACAAAAACCACCTGATCTGGAAGCAAGTTATCCAAATAAGTGGTGAAAAATTTTTCTCCTGGGTTTTCAAAGCTCAGCTGGGTAGGTCCTGAGCAGCCTGAGATCTCAAAATGTTCCATCCAGAGAAAACCTCTGGGTAATTCTTGTATTCCATGGTTCTACTTTAGCAATTTGAATTATAAAATGAAAGAATAAACTGCAAGTGCTACTTTTTTATTTACCTTAAATTTTTCAATAGGTGGCAATAATAATATAGGTACTTCTTAAATTTATTTTAACACACCTTAAGTCAATTCATTTTGAGAATAAAAAAAAATGACAGTTGCATGTCTATTTTTTCTATTTTTCCTTTGAATTAAAGTTAAATATATTCACCTACTGCTCTTTTTTTTCCCCAATAGATCATTTCCAGTCAAAAATCATGAATTACAGAGGAAGAAAATAGATTGGTTTAAATTGCAAAAATGGACTTGGGAGGTCTGCCAGTTGTGAATTAACATTCCTGATCCAGAATGATTGAGAGGTATTAACTGGTTTGTCAGATATTTCCTTCGAATATAATTTTGTATAATAAACAAAGTCTGGGATATATAGATAATGAGCTACAGAAAGAAATATTTAGATTGTCTGATGAAATGATAATAAAATAATCATTGCTATCTATCATGTACAGTGATTTTAGAGCAGGGCCAGGTTGCTCTGTGTATCTTTAGATTGCCTGTGCAGGGCATAAATTATACTCAAAGACAACTGCAACACTGCAGCAGTTAGAAGAGTGCACAGGAATTGATACAGTCCAGCATTTATGGATTCTCTATTGTACACTTGCTTTAAATGAAGATGAGATAGATTGCCAAAGATATGCAATAAACCACCCAGAAGATAGAGGCTTTATCCAGTTAGGACTTAATGAAATTCTGTGACCTCTGCTATGCAAGAGGTCCCTGGACTAGTACATCTCTGTGTCTTAGTCTGTGCTTTGCTGCTATCAGTTAAAATCATTTTGAGCCTTGTCAACCAGAAAGATGCTCGAGAACAATGGTAAGGGAGAAGGTTTAGTGTCTCACTCACAGTTCAGAGCACATCACCAGTTGCAAAGAGAAAAGGTTGCAGTGAATGCCTACTTCTGTTGAGGTCAATAAAATTTTGCCTTTGTCTTTAGAGGACCAGGATTTAAACTAATGATTTTCTGGAAGGTAGAGAAGTTATATGACTTCACAGGAAATACGCACTTGCTATTTAGTTTCTGCATTCATATGCAAAACGATTTGTTGAACCATTACGTTCAACATAACGGTATGCTAAATTTCTTCTCTTAAATCTTTACATTATGTGTGATCAAAACCACTCCACATCTACTTATTTCAACATATAAGCACTTTTTTTAATGCAGACACTACTTTCTGGTGAAAAACAGAAACAAAAAAGTTCACTACAAAACTTTATCTTTACTAAGATGGCAGTATTTAAATAGAAGTCCAGCCTTCTGTTTAGAGGTACTGCCAGTGCAGTGATATATGTTCACATAAACATGAAAATTCAGAAAATGTCAGTCACATCACTTGTACTTATCAAAATGTGAATTTAATAGCACCTGAATCTATTGTAGGCTGCATTCAATTGAGGGTTATCCTTAACCTATTAATCCCTGAACATGCTGTGTGTGCAGGTCATCAACATTTCCCCAATAAGCATAATTTCTCTCTAATAGCTCTTATGCTTAGAATCTAGGAAAAATTCAATTAAACAAAAAAGGGAGAAAATCGTTAAGAAATAAGAAAATGTTATTAACTTTTTTAAAATCTTTTCTTCTTTTTGCACCAAATCTCTCTTCTTCACAGGGCTCCTCACCATTCCTAGAGACAACAGCCACATTTCCCAGTATAGAACATACTCTGAATAAATGCCATCAAGCTTTAAAATTTTCTTTTCATTCAGACTATAAAGGGCAAACAAAGAGCTTGTGAGACTGCCCAAGCAAGCAGAAAGAGTCTGGCTCCTAACAGTGCAAATCTTTTGTAAACAGCTCAGTGCAGTCCTATTTCATAAAGTCCACAGCAGACTGCACTGCATTTAAAAGTTTCAAGCCTTCAGTGGTGACCTAGCCTGTGTTAAATTTGCTTCATTCACTGTCAGTCTAATGCTTCAAAATTCCTCTTAGTTCTCTGTAGGCAGTTCAAAGTCTGCCACAATATGGAGTCAAGAAGTAACAGCTCTTTTCCATGCATGTTCAGTGTAAGGATGGTTTCCTGAAGGGTAAAAATCAAGAGATGGACCTATATGTAAAATGAAAAAAATATTTCAAGGTAGATTGTTATTTGACGTGGTTTGAAGTTAGATACCTTAATGAGAAGCAAACAAAAATAAGTCCCAATTTTAAAGTGACATTTATCTGTTAGATTGAACTGTTTGCAAAGGAAATTTATGTGCCAAGGTTATAAAGATTATAAAAGACACTATTTAATTATCCCTCAGTTGAACAAAGAAGTCCAGAAAGAGCATGATATGGGACTAATGGACCAGCAAAAATGCAAAGTACCATTCAGCACTAAAGTAATTGGGCAGAACACAGAAAGAGACCAGGATAAATGATTACTTCATTAATTTTAAAATTAAAGGGCAAGATAAGGTGGTCACTATCATAGAGAGTTATTAAGGTAAAACTGGCTAATCAGCACAATTTAAATGTAAAGAAGCCATCCAATGCCTACCAATTTCAGAAGAGCGTGAAATAAAGCAATTTGATGTAGCTTTATCAATCAAACCATACAGGTAAGTGGTTTAGTCTAAGAGTTTTCTAATTTATTGTAGCCTTTGTTTAATACAGTGACCACTGGAAACTGAAGATGGACATGTCTCATCTTAGGGTTTGGGACAGGCCTATGCAAGACTGCAAATTTCAGTGCTCTTCAGGAAATTCCATGTTCCTTGCTTCAATAATGCTCCTGTAAAAACTGTCATCATCTTTTCAACACGAATTCAGTCCCTCTACCTGGCTTACTGGCAAACATTTTAGTCTGCTCTTTGTAACAGAGGGCTTTATCTTGCTTCTGAGCTGCCTTTTCCTGTTTCTGCTGCACTGACTCCCCTGATGTCACAAGTCAGAAAAAGTGCCTTTTCAGTCTTCCTCTGTGAACTCACATTTTAAATATAACGCATTTTATTTTTGTTCTCTATGGGTTTCTCTGTGAAGTCTAAGAGAACATTCTTTAATACAAAATAAAAATTTAAAAAAAAAACATGCAAAAGTTCAAATAGCCTTGAGCCTTCTTCAGAAATACAGTCTTACTACAGGATATTTGGGTAAGTAGCTTAAATGGTATCAAATCCTAGAATGCCTTCTTTATCTCTTTCAGTCCATCAGCAATATTCATTTGCTTACTCTAGAAGTAGTTAATATGCCTTAAATCCAATTCAGCATGCCTGACTAGTAGACTGTAACTCTTCATTTATTTATATTATATCCTGGTACTGCCATGGAAATGTAATGTCTCCTGAGAGTAAAAGCCTTAGGCTTTGTGTATTATATGCTTAATCTGTTATCAACACATCATTTTGTTTCCCCTTATAGCTATAAGTGAATTCTGGGACAATATTATGTTAATATTTTCTATTGACAGACAAGATAGTATATAATGAAAACAGGGTTTTCCAGTTTATACAGTGATACACATTAACAATCATGTTTAAATGAAAGAAAATAAATAATAAAATTTTAAGAGTCTAAACCTGAAAATATTATTTTTCTAGGCTACCTGCCAAATGAAATTTTATGAGGAAGGTTGGATAGGTGTTGACATAAAAGTACACAGATGGAATAAAAATTGTGACAGCATTTCTCTCTTCTTACTCCATCAAATTCTGACAAAATTTTTTTCTACAGAGAGAACACTGGAAAAAAAACCCCAAATTAAAAAATCTAGTTCATATTCTCTTGCTCGTGTATTAGTCTTACTTTTTAAACTGGGTTTCAACTCTGGCACATATATGAATTTATTTAGAAACAATGATTAAAACCTTGAGCAATAGCAGGTCTGAGTACTGTTTTGATTTACAGTGTTAATGAGATCAAGACGTTTTCAAATTTAGAAATCCCATTCAAGAAGGATTCCCTCAGAAGCCCATTGAAGTGATTGCAAACTCCATGAGTCTTATCTTAGACTATGCTGCCAAGCAAAAATAAAATGTGCATTGTGACCTTGAAGTTTCAAAAACATTTTTATGTTTTAGACTCTTTCTGTAAGTAGAGAAAATAAGTGGGGGAAGAAAAGGTAACATTCTGAAATACATTTGGTTGTTTTCTGTATTCTAAGGTAATACATGTATAAAAGCCCTGAAAAATTCAGTGGTTTACTCTAACTGTAACAAATGTTCCTTTCAGATAGCTCCACCTTGTTTTGGTCTAAGACACAGAGAATACCTCTTCCATTGGAAAATTCTCATGGAAACTACCGTGGTATGCTCATTGGTGTTATTTATTGAGTTATAATTAGGAAAGGCACTGAACTGAAAAATCAAATCTGAACTACCTGTTATTCTGAAAAATCTTGGATTCAGACCAAATTCTGGATTAGAACTGCAGTTATCTTTAAAAAATACAAAGTTGAGAAGAATAAGTATTTCAATCTTCTATAGTTGTAAAATACTACAGTTTATAACCCTTTGCTCTGTTACTTTTGATTATTATAGTTGATTTTATGTATTTTGTTAATCAAGATAAATATAATAGATATTTACACAGACATTTAAAAATGGTGGAACCTTGTGACTTTGGCCAACTGTTTTACTTGCACTCCTTTTAATGCAAATACCTTTGAGTAAAGGTATGTGGTCTGATTTTAACAGGTAGAACAAACCTGCAGCTTCACCAGCTTCTGCCATTTTGTCTTCTCAGCTTGCAATGACAAATTAAAGAACTATGATTCATTGTTAATATAGTCTGATAATTCGGAGATTAAACATCTATGATTTCACTGATGTGTACTTTTATGTTTTTTTAACATTTTAAATACACAGAATTATAATGGTTCTTTGTTCCTGCTCATTTCTTTAGTTTTAAAAGAACTTGGAGAATAGTCCTCTTCTCTGTAAGTAGTACAGAGTTTTTAAAAGGGCTGTAAAATAAGTCATGTATTTAAATAATACATAAGGCGAAGAATTGCATCTACGAAATTATACAGGCCAGAATCTATATCAGTCACGCAGACACATTTTAATGAGTTCTCTTCAAAATAAGTCTGGGAACACTGTCTAAAGACAGCAATGTCAGATAAGTCTGACAGTAATGAAACAGGACAATGCATTATTAACTGGATAACAGCACCATAGAAATACACCTATCTAACTTCTACACCCAGGATGACTTGTCTCCTTGGTTCTGCACTGCACTGCCTGGCTTCACCAGCTTCTCTTCCCAGAAGCCTGGGAACAGGTCATGGTAGGGTTCACCACAAAAAGAAGATATGTTTGTTTGAGATTCACTAACTAATACCTTTGTTCAATATTCATACTGCCAGAAAGCTTTTACTCCTTTCTAGATGGGCCAGCACTTACACCATCCAGAGTAAATTGTGTGCTTTCTGCTGCCAACTCAAGGTGATCTCCCTGGAAATGAAACTTCCAGGAGATGCACACATTTATGAGTAAGTTATGTGCAAAGGCATCTTGAAAACCAGTATTCCATTACATATCATGACAGCAGAAGCTAAGCTAGGAAGTATTTTCAAGACAGCCTTCCTGGAGAACAGCATGCTATGTAAGTAGCTGACAAACCAGGGTTTGAGCAAAACTTCCTGAGAAATGGAACATCCCCATTAAAACCCTTGATTTTTTCCTAATCTATGCATTCATTCTGCAGCTCAGGTGGAGAGGCCAGCCCTGTCTATCCCACTGTATGTGACAACAGTATTAATCAAATTATCTGGCACATGGGGTGACACCAGGTTTCAGAGATCACTTAATTTACCAGTCTGACTGAAGGCCCATTAAAAAGTGGGAGAAGTTTTCATTGGCACTTCTGACATCCTGGTTTAAGTAGCTACCTGATCAGAGTGGGGGCTCCTGTGAATCTGATTCCTGTAATCTTTACATTCCCAAGTCTTTAAACAGTCAGTGACCCTAGATGGTGCAATTCCTAAATGATAGGTACAAGTCTCTCTTTTTTCAGCACCAGTCCCCAAACCTGAACAGAGACTGATGACTAATTCCAATGATGAACCATGTGCACTATATCAAAACCTTTCAGTAAAGTTATATTACTTCAGGGATGTTTGCTGTACCTGTAAACAAATTCCACAGTAGCATTTGGTTACACCACTAATTACCCACAAAAACCTATCACTGTCAAACAGCAATGTCTGTAACTAACAGATACTGAAAAAAAAATTATTTTGGTGCTGACCTTTTCTATCCCTACCAATAATGTGTATTAATAAACCATGATGTACTTGGCATAAAACACAACAGTCTATCTTCTATTTAACAACCTTTTCAACTAAAGACCATTTTAAAGTCTGCTATATCTTGGATACTTGTGATTTAAGAATTTAATGAAAAATACAGCAAAATGTGCCAGCTTAGAAGAGAGTCTGGGTGACAGGTTTAATTTATGACATGTAAGTGATAAAAAAGCAGTTTGAAAGAATTATGAAACATTTGATATAATCTTTGGTATAACAGTTTCACCCTTGGCAAAGGCTCAGATACTTGTAGTGAACAATAAAGCAATGGTCTTATCTAAATTGGTTGATGATTAGGTAATTACAAATACAGCTTTCTGTTGTAACTTGTTTATTACAAAAGCAGTGATATTCTAAGTAATGCCTTTATCAAGCATCCTGAGCTGCACTATGGTGTCGATTGTAATGAATACAAACAGAGCTACTCAAAGGTATTTTGAGTATGGTGTCACTCTCCTAATATATGTCTTCTATTTTGTTACATTAAGTCACCTTGACAAGCTGTTTTTACAGGTACAGGGAGTTATATGTACTACCTGTGTGTTTCTCACAAGAACCAAGATTTATGAGTGATCACTGGGAGATTTGATATGAAATAAAAATCAGGGATATTATTCCCAGGGAAAAAACATTTCCATGTTTCTCAATGATGTTATTTTAACAGTTGTGTTCATTTTTTTATCACTTTACGTTATCCTTTGTTGAAGTATTGTTTAAAAATGGGGGGAGTAGGGGGTTGCTACATTTTTGAATAAAATTTTATTTTATAAAATGAATTTAAATTCATTTTTTTAATTGAAATACAATGAATTGAATTTGAAAGAGATTTCTATAAGATCACACAAATCAAATTTTACAACAGAGTGATCCATAACTGCTTTTTTTACCAGCACTGATCACTCTGATGCTTGACCATCTTAATTTTCCATGGAGTTTGTAATTTTACTCACCTTCCTTCAGAGGACTTCAGTTTTGTCATTCCATCAGTCTAAATATTTCCTGATTATTACTTTTATTTACCTATTACTAATTATTTACCTTTTACTACTAGATTTTTTTTTAACTGAATATATAATGTCTATACTATTTGTCACTCCCACCACACAGTAAACCTGTGTCACTATAAAAACTGCAAACCCATATAGTGGATGTCATTCCATAAAAATGGGTCATGGTAGGGGTTTCAAAGATGGTTTTTTTGCTGCAAGAACCTGGGTAAGATCCAGTTAAATCTCAGAATAGATGGACACATATTTTAGGTTTGCATGGAAATACTACCTAGGCCAAGCCATTTAGGCAACAATCACTTTAAGGCTGGTAGTCCTCCTGTGAGTCCTCTTCTCTCCTCAAACCTAAACTGCTCGAGAGTCCCAGCTGCAATGACAGAAAAATTTTGAAATGGACACTGAGGGCAAGAGTATTCATACCATATAATAGTCAAGTGTGAAACTCTGGCCATGTGAATTGTCTCCTATTTCCTTTCCTCCCTTCAACTGTAAAGGAGATTTTGGAGGAAATTAAAAGGCAAATTTGTAGCCCAGATTTCAGATATGCAGAATTTTACCTAAATGAGGTGCTTAAATGAACATCAAGTGGAGTATATAAGTGCTTTCTTACATATTTTGTAAAGTCCTAGCTAAAATCTACAAATAAAGTAAAAAATTTCATTGATTCTTTGGGTTCCTATTTCTGTAGGAGAAATATGATTAATTTCTCTAACTCTACCCCATTTACACAAGCATTTATCTTTTCATTACTGTGATTTCCATGTTGAAGTGAAGGTCAGCACAGAAATGCAACTTGCTTAATCTCTATTTTGTTCTTAGATGGCTTACTTCCTACAGTTTTTTAAAATTAATTCTAGCAGTCAGCCTGGGCAAGTAGAGCAAATCATGTGCCTGTTCATGTCCGGGGAAAAATCTGGGATGCATTTATCAAAATCAGGCTGATGTTACCTATTTGTCTGAATTCTACCCTTCATTTGAAAGCATTCTGTGAATTTTTACAAATCATTATTTTCATTTTGTTATTGCTGCTGCTGTGGGAACAAATGAAGTTGGAAAAGTAGTTCACAAGGGAGGGATAAAAGTGTTGACAGATTTTTTTCGAAATGGGAAAAGTAGCAAATGGAAAGAAAACAAGAGAAAACATGAAAAAAAAAGAAGGTGGTGTGGACTTTGGGCCAAAACTTGCTAAGAGCCAGGGGAAGGTCAGGAGGTGAGGGTAGGAACAAAAGAAACAGAGAAGCCTTCTGAGTCTTAAAGTAAATAAAGAGTAAATAAAGATATTTGGCTGCAGGTAGAAAAGCTAACTAACACCACCAGACTCCCTCCTGAAGGGACGTAGACCTAAAGAAGTGAGAGATGTTACAGGCACATACAAACTGTTATCCTGGATTGAAGCAGGGGTCTTGTTAATCAAGTAACTTCTCAGCAGGACCCAGCTGTTTCAGGGAAGGTCTCAAAGACTGTAGGTTTTGGAGTACTGGTCCCCAGAGAAATCTACCAAAATCCTGTTAGCAAGAAATTGGCTAGTACTTCTACCTTGGGTTATTTTTCTTGACTTTAGCAAGACAGAGAATTTTGGCAACTCACAAGACAACTCTTTTTTTTTAATTCCTTGAAGTCCTCTGGGTGTGAACCTGGCTGGAGGTCAACTGCTGTTTTAAGATTTTATCCTTGTTCACAGTACTGTCTCAAGTACATTTCAAAGAGTAAAGGTGTGTTGTGTGCACACCCTTTTACTCTATCCAGATTGGACGATGTAAATCTCGGGATTGTTTGTTGTTGGGAGGGCTGTATAGGATTATTCTACACCTTTTGTGCAATTATGAGCAAATCATGACTCTACTGTTCGCATATGTCCTAGTTCCGGCCAGGACAGAGTTAAATTTTGCAGTAGCTGGGAGGGGGCTGGACTCAGAGGTTATTCAGTCCCACCTCATGTCATTGCCAGGGGTAGGGGGAAGGGAGACTTCCTGGGTTGGTACAGCATGGTGGAGGGAGAAGTAGGGAATTGTTATTTCTGTGTGGGATCATTCGCCTCTTTCTCATACCCTCCATCATTAGTATTGTTGCTTTTACTGTTAGTTTTCTTTTGTTCATTGGTGTTCACAATAAATTGGTTTTATCTCAACCCATGATCTTCACCTTTTGTGCCTCCAACTCTCCTCGATGTCCTGCCACAGGAGAGGGAGGTGGAGAGGGGAACAGCAAGCGAGCAGGTGGCAGTGGTTTGGAGAGTCTTAGTGGGAGCACTAAATTGGAGAGTACCATTCCTAAACAACAACAGCATACTGTGTAGGATCTCAGCTGGATATACTAGAAATTTCAAAGTATTATCAAGTAAAGGGACAAATATTTTCCTTTGTGCTACGCAAGATACTCTGTAACACCTTAAAAAAAGTAGCCATTTACCTTTAGAGGAGAGGACCTAGTTTCAGTTCCTCACTCTAGTAATTTTCCCTTGTCTTTGGTGACTAAAGTAATCTTTTTCCTCTTCGAATGTTTCAGAATTTTCCTTTTTGCATTTAGATATATGTTGTGATGTTGGACAAACAGTGAATCCTCCTGCTACCTTGCCCCATTCTGATCCTCTTCTTTTACCTCCAAACAACTTTGGAGGCATCTATGTCACTTTTTCCTTCACTAAGCCAGTCTTTGTCTCATGAAAGAAAGTGCACAAGAACATACATGCATGATGTTTCCACGTACTGTTTTTAAGAGTTCATGCATACATGGACTAGTTTCCAGGTGCCATAATTCATGCATGTTCAAGTGTGAATATCTTCAACTTGTGTAATTCTCTTTTCCCCTGTTTTCTATCTCAACTTATAACTCACTGCACCATTATGCTTTGGTTTTTTTTAATGTCCCTCATTTTCCAAAGTTTGTTTTCTTTGTGATCCATCTCACGAAAGTCTATGTCTTTGTTGCACATTGTATCCTCCATCCAATCCATTTTCCTTGAGTCATCGAACTAAGCAGTCTAAGCCAGATGCATTACTGTCCTGGATGTCTATACCTCCAGAACGTGATTCAGTTCTAAAGTGGGGTGAATTACCTTTTGGAAGTTCCTGTACCTTCATCTGACAGAAAAGGTGCCTCACTCTTCCTAATTGAAGAAATATGTGAAATTAGGTGGAACTGAAACAAGTCCCACAGCTTACAAATAGGGTGCTGGAAGAGAGAAGGCTTTCCAGAAGAACTAGCAGTTTCAATTACAATTCAAATAGATGGGAAAGCAGGAAAAATTAATCTTCATGCAGCTCTGTTCATAACACATGCCACAGTGCAGGCTGATGTTCTAGTTCTAATGATCATTCTCTGATCATATAAAGCATCATAGTTCTGAAGAAATGCCTCCTTTTTACTAGTGAACTGAAATAATTATTTGTGCTTTTATATTGTGAAAACCACAGTAACCAGAGCAGAAGGTCCCTGATTGTTCATCTGTATTAAGAGACAGATCTGTCACAAGAAGTGTGTGTGATTAATATACAAAGTGGAAAAGAATAACCCATTCAAGGATCTGAGATTATGCTAAGAAAAATCATCCTAGATAACCAATGTAGAAAGCAAAGGCTGTTGTCATGTCTCCTGATTAGAAATTCAACTATAAAATTCCTTTCTCCTTTGATGCTTTTAATATTCCTTGCGTTAAGTACTGAGCTGTCTTCAGTGTTTCCAGTTCTTCGTAAGTGTGTAGCTTGGATTTTTTCCATGCCGTAACTAAGGACATTAAATGTCTTCAGATGTCATATTGACTTTGAGTTCAAATTAGCAAATTCTGGTTCTGTGTCACTGCTAATTCTTCATACCTAACCAAACCAAACAAATAAATGAGGAGAAATATAATGAAGTCTTTGTTATACACCCATTGCAAAGGCACTGCATATTAAAGCTTGCACTGTCAGCAACAAGGCAAAATACTCAAAATATGTTGGGGTACATGCTGGGGATTTTGTGCAATTTTTTTCCCGCTCCTGAAGAAATACAGTTTTTAGTCTGTACAGCAGTCCCAATCAATAAGCATATCCTGAGAGCCTAGATTTTTCACTGTTTTGCTAGTGTCATATTGTACACAACATCCAGAGCTTTTTCCTGCTGCATGCTTGCAAGCAGCAGCTACTTCATGTTGCTTTCCACTATGGCTGTCCCCAGGCTTTATAGTGTCATCCTTTAAGATTATCCCTCAGCTCAGTGCCTGAAATAAAAATGCTTGAAGATGTGATTCCAAATGCCTTTATGCAGGAAAAGTGGATTTCTCCATCCTTTGTCCTGATTCCTGTAATACAGGGGTGATGAGGCTTATAAAATACAGAAATATTTCACTTTTTTTTTTTTTGAAGAATGAATTAATGAATCAGGCAAGTAAATTAAATGGAACATCCTAGTAACTAACTGAATATTACACAACTGAGTGTCATACAACTCAGGTTAGAGGTAAACATGCTGCTGAGGTAAACATTTAGATGGCACACAATTCACTGCATTCATGATGCCTGCAATGATATTAATTTCAACCACACAACGTATAGTGTGTTGAAATGAAGTGTTATACTTCCATCATGAGCAGTCAGTTCTGCCTCCTTCCATACAGAAGTAGAATGTACGAGATCCAGTCGCTACTGGGCTTCAAATTTGAGGGTAAAGCAGTGAAGGTATGCCTGGACTATACATAAAGCAAGGCATTCAGGAGCAGATGCAGGGAAGCTGTATAGCTGGTGAACACATGCCTGGAGGGCAGTGGACATTTCTGACCATGTAAAGAATAATTTGAATGAGCATCAGTACAGAAAAAGCTATAAGGGAAAGGGAGACCCTGTCTTCTGAGGGGAAATTAAAGAGCTTGACTAGTTTAGTGTAGCACAAGGAAAGGTAAGCAGGGACATGGTAGTGGAACAGCTACACAGAGTATGACACCTGAAGTACTTGAAGCAAATTTGTGGTTCCATATTATGCAATTGCTTCTGTTGATTGATGTAGGACACCGTTCTCCATTGCCTTACTCAGAATGACCTAACTTCCTTAGCTAGGATATTTAGAGGTTAGTTATTTCCATTACCACCTACTGGTACCCTATTGTTTACAGGCACTGGCCTACATGCATGAGATGTTTAAGGACTCAAAAAAGCCTGTATAGTTACAGCAGGGCTGGAGACCATTTCCTGTCAGACCTGTGGTAAAATGGGCTTTGGATTTGATAAGAGAAACCCATGTTACCTGTGTACCTTTTGGTTTAATTTCCTTGTACAACAGAACCCATGGCAGCTCTCCTTACCCAATGCTTTCTCACCCGGTATGCAGTTTTAATTAAAAAGTTTTTTATTTTGGGAAACTATTCTGATGTCTCTCCAGCTCTTCTCTCTCATGCAAAGTTTTTGTTTACAGCACTTGCAGAATCAGAAATCAGTCCCAGCTGTTCTCTTTGTTATAATTTAGCATCTGGAAAAGGATTTGGTTTACATATACATGCATGACAAGAATTTATCAGATGAAATTGCCCTCAACTTACATTAACTAACTATTAAATTGCTTTTTTTTCCCAGCACTTTCAAATATTAGAAAATATGTTACAAAGCAGGTTCCAGGTTCCTAAGCAAATTAAAGAGCAAAGAAAATGTGTAACAATAGGTTTTTCAAGGGCCACATGAATAAATAATTAAAAACACATCATGCACTTAAGCAAAAAGGAGTTTGAGTCCTCAGTTAATTCAGTAGCAAAGCGGTTTTTTTTTATTTCAGACTAGAATATATCAGAATCAAGCAGTTCCAATATGACGCTGCTTACTTTTACACTGTGTGAGTTCATCAGAACTGTGGAGACAAACTCACAATAGAAATAAAATTTTTGAATGTCTCAAAATCTTCTCATTGGCAATAAACTTCATAATTATTCTAAATCTCAATAAAATCAAAGGTTTTGGTACAGTCTTTTTTATAGATCAATATAAAACCAAGCAATTATGAATGGACAGGAAAGCCAACCATAAATACAGCAGCTGAAAAAAAAATAGTGTCATAATTAAGAAGCTGCAAGCAGCAAATGTAAATACTCTCCATATGCTGTTAATATCATGGGAAATCAAATATTTAAACAAGGAAAAGGCTGCCAGTACCGCATGCCAGCGCCTATCCATTCAGTTAGATAGCTTAGATATAAGGTTTAAATTAGATATCAGGAATAAATTCTTTGCTGTGAGGATTGTGAGACACTGGAACAAGTTGCTAAGAGATGCTGTGGATACTTCATCCCTGCCAGCGTTCAAGGCCAGGCTGAATGGGGCCCTGAGCAACCTGGTCTAGTGAAAGGTGTCCCTGGCCATGGCAGGGGGTTGGAACTACACGATCTTTAAGGTTCCTTCCAACCCAAACCATACCACGACTTTATGATTTTTCTGCAAATTAAAAATTTTCCAGATCAAGAGAAACTTTCCCATTTCAAAACACGTTTGCAAGTCAAAAACTAATTTTCCTTGTACAAGATAATCAGCTGAAAAGATATTTAGCACAGATTTGTTAAACATGTGTCTTGGAGTAACTAAAAAAAAGAAAAAAATTAAAGACAAAATTAAGATCTAAAGATAAGTTTATATTTTTAAATCATAAGTGTTTTGACCTGGAAATCTAAAACATTTCTTTCCTTGCAAGTAAAGTTTCCCATTACAATCAATTAGGGTTTATTGAAGAAATGAATGCTACATGAAAAATGTAAATAAAATAAGGATTTTTTTGTACTTCATCTAGCCAAAATAACTTGAGAATAAACAAATAATAAAATTAAAGTACTTGAATATATAAATAATTTACAAAGAAATAACTAAAGCAAAATTTAAGGAATTTATTCTTATATAGTAATATTCTACTCTAGAATTTCCAATGGATTCAGCTCTGATAAGGATTCCATCAAAGTCAGTGAACTAAAGCACACATGGATTTTCCCAAGCGTACATCTTGTTTAACTAAACTAAGGAACATTTCCACTTTTGTTGAATTTGCAGATCTCATTTCTCTAGTAAGTGTTACAGTGTTGACACCTAGAGGCTTTTGATTCCCCTGAGGCTTTACAGTATGAAAAAGATGTCAAAGAACTTGTAGGTACATCATTAGTTTTGGTGGTTTTACCAGTTATTTATTAACTGCTGAAAAGTTTACCTGTTTTCTTACCCAAGAGTTTTGTTTCTCTTTTTGTTCTCTTTCTTGTTTTTGTTATTTGTTTCATGTTTGGTTTTGGTTTGTGTCCTGGGTTACAGTGTATTCTATTACCATCTTCATTAGCTGTTGAAACCAGGTGTAGCAATGTTCCCTGCCTCCTCCCTCTGGACTTTCTCCAGTTAATGGGCCCATCAGGGCCTTGCCTCATGACTCACCATCCCATTGTGAGATGCTCCGCCCAGGGGAAGGAACCAAGCATTCCCACCTGGATATAGTCTGGGGTTTGGAACAGCACAGGCAGCCTTTCCCCACTGGATTCCCAGAGGAAGACCAGACCCTCCTACAGGATCACTGCTTCAATAGAACCATCACTCCAGGAGGACTGCAGCCACCATTTAATTGGACTGCTACCAACCCCCTGACCATCAGGGGGTCAGGTTGTACTCTAACTCTGTCAGTGGGCTGTTTTTTGTACTATTGCATTTATTTTATTTTTCCTATTGAATTGTATTCCTGACTTGGGGTCTCTCACTAGTTTGCTTTCAAACTAGTATGGTTTGGTTTTGGTTTCTTTTGGGTTTTTTTTTTCTGAGAGGAGTTGTATTTCCTCTGGGTAGGAATCATAGTATAAACTTTTTTTCCTTTCCTTCTTTCAAGACATTGAAAACCAAGGACATAATTTTTCTCAGTATTGGTGGTTTGAACTACCTCTACCATATAGACAACATTTGCCTCAGCTGATTAATTCTAGGTTACACACTGAAAAGAGACATTATGCAGCAATTTTTGGGAGAGCTTTGAAAATTTCTGAAAGACTCCATCCATCAGGTTTGCTACTGGGACATGAAAGGAGTGTACTGTGAAGGAGCAACCTATCTCATATTAGCTCTGCATATGAACCAGAGTTCAGTCTAACACCTAGCAGGTCCGTATTACAAGAAAGCCAATTCATATAACACTTTCAAGCCCATAATTTTCTCTTAATAAGGCCTTTCCTCTCATCTTAGCAGATACTTGAAGACATTTAATCCAAGGAATTGACCCACCTACTTTTTACTGAGTTTTACTCCAAGTTATCTCAACTTCCTTCTGGCCTTCCAAAAGACTTCTCACTCTGCACAGCACCTGTGGGTGACAGCTCATGTGACTTCATGAGAATGATACCCAACAGAGAGTCTAAACACTGAGAAAAAATGTATGTACTGTCATGGGACATATGGGACCTGAGATCTCAGAGAGAGTTTTCTAATCTTCAGTTTTCCCAGCCTTAACCTTCACCATGTCTGTATGATGATGAAGTTCCCAAGCCCTGTGGAGATCTTAAATCTGTGTTTCTTGCTTAGTGTGAGGCAGCAGTTTCTAACACACACAAACATAAGTAGAGTCAGGATCTGGATGCTAGAATTTCGAGTCCCTTTCGCTATGTAGTTTTTCTGTGTGTTTAGTATGTGTCTCTTAAGTTGTAGACTTCAAGGTCACAAAAATTGTTGGAATTATAATGCATTTACACACAGTGTTTAAAAGTACATTGAACCTGACAACACCTTTACTTAAATATACTTAATAGCAGAGAAATTCTACATAAGTAAGAGAAAAATACGAGTACTGTAATTCACTGTGGAAACTCTTAATTGCATAGAAACAATAAACATCCCAGGCTAAAAGAAGTAGTAGTACTAGTAGCAGTAGTAATGATAATAATAATAGCAACCAGACCCTCCTACTCCAAGCTTTTAAGGTTCACTTTGCAGTGTCCATAGTGCCTACCAGAATTATGACCGATATTGTAGTGTCTGTGTAAGAAAAAAGAACTTGACACAGCCAAAAAGACTGCCCAAAACATTAAAAAAAGGTAAAACAGCTAAAATGCATAAAGCAGTTACTTGTTTGTTTTTTGTTTACACTATAATCATAGAATTTTGCAAACAATCATCATTCATATTTTGCAAAGAAAGCAGATGCAAATGAGTAATTTCCATTACTCTGTAGCTGATCCAGCAGAATCGTGAAGCACGAACATAGCAGAAAACACATGCCAACATTTCTTTTATTGTATGAGCACTAAACTTTAAGTTTGGTTTGCTGAATCCAGGGCATAAACTGGAGATTGGAAGTGTGCCCAGGTACAACTCTGAAGGCTGCAGTGAGGTGACCTGTCCTACATGAAAACAAAATGTGTTGTCGTGACTGTCTGGATGACTAATTAGTAGAAAGCAATGACAGTTATTTGCTATTTAAGGCAAAGTATTACTGTCAATTGATTACAACAGAATCAAGGAAATAGCAATTAATAGACAAAGGGATGGGGATATCATTTTTCCCACCTTGTATTAAATTAATGATATTGGATATAACCCTTGGAAGACAATATCCTTTAAAATTCCTTGGGGTGAAAAGGGCAGATTCACTGAAAATTGCTTCCAATATAAATTCCAGTGATTGCTCTTGGGGTTTTTTCAGTTTAAAGAGCATTTTAACAGTATTGAAAGTGGCTTGACATAAATTTTGCAGAAATTTACCTTGATTAAAATTTCAACAGAGTGAAACAAATGTTAAAAGTATGTGAAGAAAGTATCTATATAATAATAAAACAGCTTTCAAATGCTTGCACTCTACTTCTTAATGTCTTATGGGACTTAATAACTTTCTATATAACCTGAAAAGGAGAACAAAACTGACATAACTGAAAATACTTGTGTTTAATCATAATCTTATGTTGAAACAAAGAAATAACATTCATACTTCAAACAAGTTTGGTTTATACCTTAAATGGGCCAACTTTAGTAAAAACAAAAAAGTTCAAAACCAAAACAGTAAACAGAACATTTTTTTCTGAATCTTTGCTTAAAACATAAACACAAAGACATAAAAAGCAGGTATTTTTTTGGTTGGCTTGACACTGATGGTGGTATATAAGGATATGTGACTCACATTTGTGATGCCTAATTGCATTTTTCAATCATTGCCTAAGACAGTGAGTAAGGAATTGCAGAGGTGCTAAGAAATAACAGCAGTCTTCTGATTTTTTTTCAGATTCCTATCTGTGGAAAAATAGTGAAAAGAGCTTTTCTCATTATTTATTTTTCTAATTTTTTTTTAAACAGTTGTAGAAGGCTTCCCACCACACCATTTGTTCTCTTCTGGGCAAAGGAAGAATGTGGAAAGAACATTCAAACCAAACCCATCAGGACACAGTTTTTCTCAGTTGTGAATGAGGGGTGAATTTCACTAACGTGGCAAAAGCTAGTAGGCTTAGGTGGGAAAGTAAAAGAAAACAAACTCTGTATTCTTTCAGGAAAAGTAATGAAATTTCAAAATATACCTTGCTTAGTAATTGCTGCAAATTTTATTGACATAGAATAAAAATAACCAACAACGAAAAAAAAAAGAAAACTGAAGTATTTCCTTTATTCTGGCTGCATCCCTTCAAAGGAAAAATAGTGCTTTCATTTTATAGTTAAAAAATCAGTAACAATATAAATCCAGGTCCAATACATCTAGGTACCAAAGCCTGAGGAAAGGCCAAGTAAATGTTTTACTGTGAAAAAAACCTCCACTTGTAAATCCTGAGTCTTGCTAAAGTCTGAGCCAGGACTGCATTAAAATTTTTCCATTAATTTCTGAGCAACCAACATTCAGATTTTTGATTTTATTTTTTTCTGATCAGTCTCTCTGGGTGTTATCTTTTGGACTTACTGTGCCTACTTTCATGAGGAAGCAGCAATTTTCTGGCATGAAACAATCTGGCAAATGCTCAGATTTTGTGACAAGCACAGCTCATGTCCTAAAGGTGCTTTCTGCCAACAGGAGGTATCTTATTCTAACATATTTAATCCTTTTAGCCTCAGTATAAAGAGGTTCTTTGTTGTCAAAACATTGAAGTTTTCTGAAAATACCAGTACTTGAAAACCACTGAACATCTCATTTCATTACTTTCTAGGGTCACATGTGTTAACACAACCATTTAAATCAAAAAAAAATAGTATGTCTGAATAGTTGCAATAATCTATTAATGAAGATAGTAGAAACTCATTTCACTGAACCTCCCAAAATTTGCTGTACTTGCATAGAAAATACTGTTATTATTTCAGGTCAGACTATTCTCCTGTTTGAGAATACTCTTGTATACAGTTTGTCTTTTTTTTTTTACGCAAGTGGTTTTGACCTTTCAAATTTTTAATGGGAATTCAGAAATTAGGAAAGTCTGACATTCAATACTCTTATTTTCCTTTTGAAAAATCCTAATCATGTCATAAATTAAATTGGTTTTTAAAATTATTTATTATTAATACTTTAAAAATTTCCTTTTGTCTCTTTCCTTTAGCTTTGTGAAATATATATGCATGTGCAAAAGAATTCTGAATAATTGCTAATAATGTCATGAACTTTTTTAAAGCAGAGATCAAATGTGAAGACTAACTCAGCCTGAGTAAAAGCTGTCTGTCTTTGAAAAGTATATTTTTAAATCCTATTTAGATGTGCAAGAAAAAATGAAGTTTTTATTTCAATTACTAAAATGAGACATAAAAGCTAAATCTTAGCTATTAATCTGAAAACTGAAGTGTTTGCTTTTAAAAGCAGACATTTCTGCACTTTTACCTTTACTGTTCTCAGGTGAAGTCAGGAAATATTTTATCCACCTGAGCAATAGGAAATCAATAAAAATTTAGCCAAAAGTGTGCCTAAAATACAGTTTAGTCTGAGGAATGAAGTTCAGTGCATCACTTTAGGTTTGTTATGATTTTAAAAGCAGATTATTATTTGCATTCATGATAAAGCATGAAATTTAAAAGTTCTTAAGCTATAAAATGAATCTCTTGCACAAAATTATCAGACCTTGATCAATAGGCTAATCTTGAATCCCTAAATTACTCAGCTCATAAAAAGCATATATGTCAGTTTTGTTTCCTCACAAGTTCCTCTGTGCTCTCTGTTCTTTTTTCGTTTCTTTGATTGTCCTCTTTTTAAAGAGAAAGAAAGCTATTTTCATTCTTTTCCAGTGGTTTGGGCCCTATGTAAAGCTTTATGGGATAAGAATTTGTAATGGATGGAACAAATTGATAATTCTTAGACTATGTCTAAATAACCATAATATTCATTCAAATTTTTACTCACATAGACTCTATCCAGGAAGTCCTGGTCTGAAATACTGTTCTTGTGGCTCAAACTAATTCTTTCCAATCTATCTTGATTCTTTCTTTTTTATGTTGTATTAATATCAATGGTACCAGACATTTGGAAACAACATATAAAATGTGTAGATGTCACATTAAGAGCATCTTTTAATCAAGGGCAGAAAGAAAATCTCGTAATCATGAGATATAAAATATTTCATACAAGCAGTGAAAACAACCACGCCATCTAATGTGTTCAGGAAATCTAGGTTAGTGCAGATTTGGACAAGTCAAAGTTTTGTTTAATGAATGATTTGAAGATCTTGTATTCTGTCTGAATATTTGGCAAAATTCAGGTAAAGAAAAATAGTTGGATTATTTGACACTCTTGGAAGCTTTTAAAATAATTTTCTGTGCGGTTTTTATTTTGAATTTAACATCCTGGCAGACTTTTTTGGAAATAAATATCTAGGAATATATCCTATTGACCACTGTATCTGAAAAAGGCACTAAAATAAAGCCTTCCTTAGAGACTTGGAAAGATATTCATGATCACAGAACCTAGAATTCATAAAAGGCTTCCACCACCCCAATATCTGCTAGGAAGGGAACAGGCCTGGATGCAAACAGTTCAGGAGATTGCTAGAATGTATTGGCATCAATTCCTTCATGTTAATTAGGGAGGTTACTTACAATACTCAGACAAGGGGGAGATGGCAGAGAATGTGAAGGTCAAGGGCAGGTTTGCAATCAAGAGAGTGAGACAAATAGTGCCTGATCAAATTGATTGCTGCCTGGCTTTGTCTACAGCTGGGGAAGTGTTGGACCTCTTGGCTAAAGTCAGGTGTTTGACAGTCTCCCATGGTATCCTTAGAGTGAAATTGATGATATAGGAATTAGATAAATGAAACTGAGGAAGCTGGCTGCATCACTAGGCCCCATGTCCTGTGATAGACAATATAAAGTCTGGATGGTTACTAGGAGAATCCCTCAGGGATAAATATAGGGGCCAATATTATTAAGTGTCCTCACTAGGACATGGGAAACTGACTTGAAGAGAGCAGCAGGAAGTGGGGTGGAGAGGTGGGGTATGGAACTACCATGAAGATGGTCAAATAAAAACCATTTTCTGTGAAGTCTGAGACTGTGACATGTGTGAAGTCTGAGACTGTGAAGTCTCCATCATTGCAGATATTCAGGATTTTCCTGCACAAATCCTGTCTGGGCTTTAATTGGTTTTGAGCAAAAGTGTGCATCTGTCTAGACCTCTCTAGATCCTGTCCATTTTACATAATTCAATGACTTTATAATTCTGTAAATAGATCCTTCTCCTTGAAGTGATTGAAAGAGTAAAAACAGATCCATTTTTCAGCTCTATAATTCTGCATCTCTTTTATCAAGCATTCCATTGCTATCTGGAGTTCCAGTGATATTTGCCACAGAGAGAATCTCTGAGTCTCCTTTCATCTCTAATTAAAGAGTTTGTATAGCTGCTAACATTATTACATTTCTTTGTTGCATTCATGCTTTATTACATGTTTCAGAGCTTTTAGATAGGGATTTCTTTGCTTACTTGATGCCTTGGGATTTTAGCTTTTACATTTTTCATATATTTGCAATCTTGTAATTCTTTAGTGTATAACTCTAAACTCCATATACAGTGTTAGCTACTGTTCTCCCATTTTGGTCAGACAGAACAATTCCTCTAAGCCTGGAAACCAAGGACACCTGTCTTGGGGTGACTTTATGATGCTGTATCCCCTATTGCCTGCTCTATGCCCAGACATGGATCCTGTGCCTTTCAGTGCCTTTAAAACTGGGTCCAAGAGAAAGAAAAAAGCCAGGCAAACTTTTCCAAGCAGTTTTGTGTTCAAGGACACAGAGATAGCTGCTGGTGCTGCAGAGGGGAGGAAAGCACCTTCCTGCTTTTCCCAGCTCTTGGCTCCTTTTCTCAGGAGAGAGATGGAGAGTTAAACTCCTTTGCTTCCCTGGGACTTCGACTTCTTTTTTTCTCTTCTGGAGCTGGTCAGAACAGCAGAACATCAGAACCTCACCAGGAATCCTTACACGGGCCCACGGGCCCCCCATGCCAAACTCCAGCTCCAGGGAGGAGAGAGACGACACCCACAAAGGACTCTGAAAATTTACCAGGTTCTCTCCACAGAGAGAGGTTTTACTTTTCAGCATTATTCTTTTTCCATGTCTGAGTGCACTTTACTTGTTAAATAAATACTTTTTTCCCCTTCACTTTCCTCCGAGAAATTTCTTCCTGAACTTGGTGGGGTAGGGGTGGCTGTAACCTGCCTTCTATCAGAGGATGTTCATTTCAGATGTTCCTCCGAATTTGTCTCAAACCGGGACAACACCTTACTGTCTCAGACCCAAGAAATGTAAAAAAACCATGAGTTGGGGGAGCAAACTTGGGGTAAGTGACTTCATTACCTGAAGCTGTAATTGGAGAATTAACCCCTGATATTCAAATGGACCAAACTTATAAAAGTATGAAAATCCGTCATCTGGTTGTCCATTTTTGGGTGTAGCCCCTGGGGGGCTTTGTCTGCCCAGAATGTACCTGAAGGCCCTTCAATAAACATAACTACTTTTTATTCTCTTAATTTTGTCTAGCCTCTGTTTTTACGTAGTCCCAACAAGGCATCATACTCACTATTCTTTCTACTTTTTTAAACTTATACCAAGATAAATAATTTTAATCTTTTTTTCCTTTTCACTCTTAAGGGAAATACAGTCACTTCCAATAGAACAGTACAGTTTGTTAAATACCAAAAAAGTAGTTTAAATAATTTCATAGATCTGATTAGAAGTAACAACAACTAAGAAATTCAGGGGTGAAACATCACTGTTAACTCATCCTTAAGACTCAGAATGAGGAAAACATTAATTATTCCAGGTATTAGGGATTATATATATCAAATTTTGCAAATTTTCTTCAATTTGAAGGACTCTTCAAACAAAATATTTAAATATTTCATGCATAAGTTAAGTGATGTGATTATTCTTTTTGAAGTTCAGAGGATGGCTCACTTGTATGAAATACAGCAGTCGAAGAAAAGAAACAATATATTGCACAGCAGAGCATAATGCAAGCAACAGGCATAAATCAAGAAATCATTATTTTGATTACTAGGGTAACTGTCTTTCTTTGGTATTTAGAGAAAACAAAAATTGGTTTTTATGTGTTTTTTTCACCCACACCTCTCTTTTCTGTCAAATTCATAAAAGAGTATTTTGAAAGAGATAACTTGCAACATTGATGGTAGTAGTAACCTTCCTCAGCCTGAAATTACTCTTTCAACACAAAACATAACTTTTCTTTTACCCAATTTTTCTTCTTTAAAGTCTTAATCACAGTCTTTTCCAAAAAAATTAATATTTTCTTCCCGGGGTGTTGTGTTAAGAAGGGTGAGCGATCATGATTTTTTTTTTCTATCTAGAAAAGTAGGGGGTTTTTATCAAAGAATGATCATATCAAAGGTATGACCTACCTTTAACAAACCTGGATTGTATTTAATACCATTTTCCATGCATAAGTGGGGCCTTTATTCTGCTTTTCTTTAAAAACGTAGAGAGGTCACGTTAGGCTGAGAATAGCTCAGTTGGTTAGAGCATGGTACCACTAACACCAAGGTTTGAACCCTGTATGGGCCATTCGCTGAAGAGCTGGACTCGATGACGGTTGTGGCTCTGTTCCAACTCAGACTATGCTGTGATTTGCTGTGATTGCTGTCTCTGTAACTGCTGAGATTTAACTCTCCAACCTCCTTTTTAATTACTTATAAAACATTAGAGAGTAGAGAGTACTACTCCACTCTAACTATATTTGTTGATTAGGCTTGGTTCAGGACTGTTTTTATGAGTCATTTCTTTTAAAAGTAGGATAATAATACTATATTTTCACTGCTTGAGCATACTGATCTGTTAGAGGTTTGTTCCTTTCCTTCTGTGCATAGTTTTTTAAATATTTGTTTCCATTAACAATTCTGCCCTTGTTCTCACATCAGCATTATAATTTTAATGAAAAGGTTTTTTATCAAGGTTAATAAGCTTAGATGCTCAATATGAAATTCTTCATTGTCCCTGAAAAATCAAGTTCCTGTATCTCCAAAAGACCTGTAGCTTAGTTAAAGCCTAAACCATTAAATACTGAAAATATCTGCAATAATACTTCTTCAAGTGCAGTCATAACCAGATTGACAGAAATAGTAACTATCTTGTTTTCCTCTTTTTCCATTAGTGGAAATGAAAAGGATTTCCTAGTAATTTGTTCACAGAAAATAAAAAAAGGTGGAAAAAAATCGAAAGTATCTTGAAAAGAAGCCGTGATGAAATATCACTGGTAAGAACAGTTTCTTCCTCAGATATATTGGCTCCCTATTGAAGACCCAGCAGAGTATTGGCAGAAGGACAGCTACCAAGTAATTCTAAAAGGACTAAATACACTATACAGAAGAGGAAAACAAAAGACCCTCTGAGTTTCTCTTCTGACAGACATGATGTCCAAAATCTGGGAAATTATAATATTAAAATAAATTGTTTGCTGGAGTAACTTAGTGTGTGAAATAAAGATAGAAGTTTCAAATCAGGATTTTAGAGTTAGTACCAATTAACAGGACAGGAAGAGTGTATGCTTTACTGCTATGCTTGTGATCTCTTTACTTCTTTGACCTTACTAAAGCAGTACATTAGCAAATGGAGACACGGGTGAGCGACAGTTTCTCAGACTAAAAATTGTGAGGACTGTAAAATATAACATGGTTAATTTCTCCTTCTCTCAGTTTCTGTAATTGTTCATAGTAACTAAAAGGAGTTGGAAAACCCGTATCTAAAACACAAGGTGCCAGCCCCTGTAGACATTCACATTTGAACTGGGTATGGACCCACTTGTGACAGACAGGCTTGTATTCAACCATAATGGCTCTGAAGTCATTATGAAATCCATGAAAATCACAACCAAATAGGATAATAATGCAATTTGATGGCTCTAATTAATGTTAAACTGCCCTAAGGTGCAGGGAATGTCATGTTCATTTGGTCATATCATGTCTCAGCCCCAGCTTCATTACGCAGTGCAGCCAAATGTTACTGCAATTAAAAACATATAGAAATAAAAAAGTCCTCAGTCCTGAAATGCATGCACCCACCCAGCTTTGGTGAAACGTCACAAGCAGAAGCAACTTCCATTCAGCTTATACCTGACAGAGTTCCTGCCATTGATAATGCCTTCTACATGGTGAATATCAATGAGGAAGGATTTCTGCTTAATAATGTTCTAAAAGTACTCATCTTTCTGACTCAAACTGGGACGTTTGCTTTATTTATGGGCTTAATTGCTTGTGTGCATTGCGTGCTGCTAATCTCACTCTTCCAGAGAGACTATGAAACAGTCAACTTTAACGGCCTCGTTCTTCCAAGACACTGTGACGACCTTCCCACCAGCACATAAGGAAGTCTCTTACAGAACTTGGAAACATTGTGCTCCAAGCAGGATAAGTATAGAGGTTTATGAGGTGTCTTCTGCATCTCCAAAGCCTTTGGATGTGCATGTATTTCTATGTGAGTTAAGTATTCTAGCTTCTTGGCAACCCATCTATCTGAACTGCCTGAAAACTAAATTGTCTTCCCTTTCCCTTTCCCCTACTCTGGTTTGGCATGTGCACATAATGATTATATTCCCAAGAAATTCTTTAACTTGTCAGTAAAACATGATACTTATTGCATTTTAACAGGACATAACAATATTTCCATATTAAACTATCAATACAGAGTATTACCATTATGTGCAGTAGATGGCAATAAAACCACCACCTGGTATTGGGCTTTTGCAAACCCCTTGGCTTATTTTCCTTGTAAAAACAAAATAAATGTACATCAGGATCTGCTGTTACACAAAGAAAAGAAAGTATTTGCAGTTATTTTACACAATGCTTATGCTTATGTAATAACTGTGCTGGCTAAAAAGGATTGGAAATACAGCACTTCTTAAAACTGAGGGTTCCCAGAGAGGATCCACTCACTGGGGAAGAATAAAGAAGGATCTCTATGATTTCTCTCAGTGTTACTTGGTTACTGCTGCTGCTATTGGTGAAAACAAACAGCAGAAAGGCTTAATGGCTGTCTGAGGATCTCAATGCAGCACAGTGAACACTTTTCCTTCCCAACACTCAGTCTCGCTCAGCCTTGCTTTTCATACTTATTTTTCTCTTCTTGCAAGAATTTACCATCTTTTCAGAACATCTCACAAAATGATACTTCATTCTATAATTAAATTTCTCTTGCAGGCACTCTTATACATACAAAAACAAGATTTGGGCACACATTTAGGCTTTGGCAGTAGCTATTTTTTTACCAAAATAGTATCCAAATATTTTCATTCCACATTTATAGTAAAATGCTTCTTAAAGTTTTGGCACAATTTCTACTCTTTTTGGAAGATCGCCTTAATTTTCTCCTTGTTCAAGTGTTCATAATATCAGAATTTTACTGAAATCGCCATGTTAGAGTGAGGATGAACAACAGGAATAAACTCTATGACTGTCATTAGATGAAAATACACTTGAACAGAATTTCTGTTTCCTCAGAATTTCCAGATAATCAAAATGACAAAGATTCATGGAAAGTGATAAAATTCAAATACAGGAATCTGGACAGGAGCCTTAGAGGACTTGTCTATCAGGTTTTCCTACTTTCTTGGCAAACTTGTCTGCCAGACTGTTGCATGTGATTTGAAATACCAGGGCTTCTGTGATCTCTGCTGGGGGCAGACCACTAGACAGACTGCCTTGGAGTAAGGATGCTATTCCCTTTCATCGACGCATCAAAGCTTCTTTATTTTTCCCCCAGTGTGGAATGCAACTACATTTCAAAATTCTTCCCCAAAACACGCTATCTTTCTTTACTCTGTTCTCTTAATATGGTTGGGCAAGTATGATGGCCATTCAACAGATATCCCAAAATTAAGGAAATGGCTAATTTGGGGCTACATCTCTACAGTTCCTAAAATGCACTCAGAATGTTTCCAGTGACAGATATCAGACATCTGAAAAATTCACTTCTGCTAAAAGAAGCTTTATGAACAACATAAAACAGCCTCACTGCTGCCTGAACAATAGCAAGCAGTCACATGCATGAAATATTGCTCAACATATTCTGCTTTAGAGACAAACGTGGACATATTTACTTGTAGATATGCTCTTTGATGAGATACTGGAGAGCTTTATCCTTTTTTTGATCCACTTTGGTTGTCAGAATCTCTACTTTTTTCCATATTATTTTTGAACACAAATCCAAAGCATATTCTCTCACCACCATTAGTGTTACATTTATATTGAAACACTTCAGTGCCTCCTCAGAATCAGGAGTGCCCTAGCATCAGGAACGCCTCACCAACCAAATGCTCTGGAAATAGAGTTACTTGCTTCTCAAGATCCTTGCTTGGATGATCAGACATGAGTTTTAGACCTAATAAATCTTAGATAAAACTAATGATTGCCTGGGAGTTGAATTTCTCCCAGTACAAAGGAGATGATGAAGAAGATTCATGTGACATTTGAGTTTAACGAAAGAATAAATCCATGTTTTTCAAAGTCCTAAATTGACTAATCTGACGGAGTATTTTAACAAATAGTTTGGTAGAACACTTTCACATCCCATTTACTGATCGATCTGTACTGCAAACATATCAACAAATTTGTATAGTGTACTCTGGTACAAGTAGCATTCTAGCCACTTTAAGAAGCAGACAGTATGGTAACAAATGCACAATAACTAAAGAGAAGCAGGAGTAATTTTCATGAAGCCACTGTCCAGGAACATTAAATGGATACAAGACAAAAAAATAAAGGGAAGAAATTTTCTTGCATTATTTTTTCCTTGCATTTATTTGACCTTATTCAGGAAGGATCAGTTCGTCTTTCAATTAACTTCATCTACAAGGAATCATGTCCCAAGTCTGTTTGTGATACTGATGCTCTTTTACTTCATGTAGGACAGCATAACTGAAGCCAGCTTCCATATGGTGGTAGGATCATTGAAACAGGAAATAAAAACTATTCTCATTGCTGTGATATCACAACTGCTGGTTAAGACATTCCATCAAAGTGGCACATCAACATTCTTCCCAGTGGAGCACAACTATGACCAAGAATTCAATTATCTGAAAGGAGAGGAATCTTTTTAGTTTTATTAGACACAGTACAATCTCCCTATCAACTCCCTGTTACCCGACACAGTGATTGGTTTTTTTCTATTTTAAGATGTTTCTTCTGACAAACCTGACCCAATTCAAACCCAGCGAAATTTCTTTTTGAATATTAATTTTTCAACAAGATCTGCTCTAAGAAAGGGCTGTCCTTTCAAACTCATCCCACTATTTAGGTATATGTGCAATTCCTATTGACTTTAAGAGGATTTGAAGAATGTGCTTAAGAACTTTAGTAAGCAGGTATGGAACAGGCATGTGCATAAGTGCCTTCAGGTGGGTCTTTAGCAACCTTAGCATGCAACACCAGAAAAATGGCACAAAAGAAGAAACAGACATTTTGAATTTGAAGGCATTGAATGCAGCAAATCTTTAGCATCTCATATGCCAGCATTACTCTCTTTTATTAGCATAGAACACAGTTAATCCAAAATACTTATAAGATTATAAGGGTAGATTATAAGTGTATATCTTTGGTATATACCTTATTATTCTGCCTATCAAGAATTTATAGCCATCATTTTATGTATTTATCAGCATGATGCCTGATTTCTCCAATCATTATAGCCTTAGTTTTCTGAGAAATAAATAAGATAATGACACCTGCTGTAAGTTGATAGGGCATGGCCTTGTTCAGAGTGGGCTGTTGTATTTAGCATTTCTGACAGCTTTCATGAGGTGAAGTATTATAGGTTTAAGAAACTAATTGCAAGCAGACTGTTTTGAATTTTTTTAATTAAATAATTGTTTATGCATAAGAAACCACCAAGCTAGTACATGAGGATGTTTTTATTGTATGAATAATTTTGAATGTTGCATTTTGATGAATAATAAAACTTTAATATTTATTTTAAAAGGGGAAAGAAAACCAATGCTTATTCTTGTTTCTAACATTAGCTGTCACAGTTGTTCTGAATATAATAGGATCACATAGCTCCAAGTTACTATTAAAATGGTTACACTTTTAAATGCAAAATGTAAAAATATATGCTGTAAGAAATTCAGTTTTATGTTAAAAAGTTTATATTCGTTTCTTCTGGATATATTGCAAGCAGAATAATTTCTGTGCATCTCCTTAAAGGAAAACAAGCAATATTAGTCCACTAGGCAGAATTGCTCTGCAGATCAGGAATAATTCAATCACATTTCTTGATTAGCACCAGTGTAAAGTTTTTACAAGGGAGAGAGAATCAGGTCTTTACATGTTTTTCACTTATGCCATGACACAGTGTACCAGAGGTATATAAAGGACTCATGAAACCAGGAAGCAACCCAAAGCTATTTCTATGGAAACAGCTCTGGCTGCAGGGAAAGCAGTAAATCAATTTCCTTCATGTTGTGTTTGAGACTTTTGGATGTTACCTAACCAGCTAGTGTCTCGGGATTTAGTGCTACTGACTGAATTCCTTGCACACCTGATGGACAATACTAGTTTTGACTGAGAAAAGCAGGCAGGCATGATTTTTCTTTTTCTTTTTTTTTTAACTGCAGAAACAGTGTCTATTGACTTTTGTTATGTTGTTACACATGACACACCTTTTTCTTTTCTAAAAGACCAAACCCTCAAGTAAGAAAACAAAAGAAGAAACAAAAAACCCAAAACCCCTCACACCAGCAACAACAAAACTCCATTTGATGTTAAATAGAGCTAGTGTAATCAAAGTAAAGCTAAGCTTTCCTTGTACCCCAGGCCCCAGAATGATGCCATCATCAAATTGCTGTTGGTGAGCACAGGCTGCAGAGGGCAATGTCCCTCAGCAAAGCACTTCCCAAAGTGCTTCCCAAAGAGGAGCCAAGTCGACCTCTTAAGTGTGTATTACTTTTTCCTGAGTCATCAGCTGTTTGTAGCGTGAAGAATCAGGTCCTAATCACATAAATGTGATTAAGGGAACACTGGATGAATGTTCTACATGTTTGGTAAATAATGAGCTTCCCACAACATTTCAAGCAAAATTAAAAGTTGTTATTTCACAATTTAACCAATAAAATAAAAACCTGAAGGTTGCTTTTGTTTTAACTGAAGAGCAGGAAACTCAGGGTATCCAAAATAAGAATGCAGAAACAGGTAGGGATAGAAATTCCCTTTTTCTTTATGAAAGAAAAAGTTAACCAAACTCATTTTTTCCATGAAGATATCAGCCAGCTATATTGGAGAGCAATGTCCAAGATTTAAGGACTATAAAGACTGTTTTTGTATTCAGTCTCTCTTCAGATGAACTAGGTTGGAGAAGCTCCATGCAATATTGCCAGCCATAAGCCTTCAGAAAACATGAAGCCAGTCTCTCCAAATTGTATGACCAGCTTTAAACCAAAAAAATCTTCAAATAGGAATAAATAATATACTTTCCTTATGGGTTAAGTTGTTTGGGTCTGATCCACCATCCTCAGAACAAGAAGTTTTTTGTTAAGAAATGAAAGCCAAACATGCCCACTGAACTGCAGGACTAGAAAGGAAGAAGAAGAGTTAAATGGGAAAGAATGAAGTAAAAGAACAGGAAATTGGGATAGAAGTGGATAGAAAAGTTCAGTAAGAGAGAAAAGGGAAAAGTTAAGATGTAAAAGGGACTGCAGTTTGTATGCTGTGTAACATGGTGTTTTGCCTATATTGCTTTAGGTCACAGAGATGATAAAAATCTCTTAAAAGTCATGTGGAACACTGAGTGTTGAATTCTAATGTACACACACAGTACAACTCCGTGCTGTCATTATCTGACTCGAAGACATATGAGCATAGATTGCCTATTTGGTGCATTAACACCAGAGTTTATTGGACAAGATACTGCCTACCTCCATCTGGAGCTCACAACAGTTTCAGATAAGTACACGATGTTATGACTAACAAAACAGAGTTCTATAAATATCTAATATCTGCTGCAAAGTTATGAGTGATTAATCTAAGAAAAGCACATGGAGTGAAAGAAAAAAGACATCAGAGGTTTATCATGACTTTTGGTTAATGGCAGAAAGAAAATTGTCAAATGAAGAACAAAAAACAACATCATCAAACTATTTCATATATAGTCAGGTATTCAGATATTCCAAAACCTCTGCCTAACTATATTCTCAGATACTAATGCAGTATTCATATCCAAAATAACCAGGTTTTTTGGTATTTAGGATAACATAAATACACTGACTTAAAATTTCCCATCTCTTCCACCTACTCCTCCTCCCTCAATGCTTTTAACACACTCTGAATATTATTTTTTCCATTGAGCTCTCTTTTCAACACTGTTCCCCTCTCTTCTCAGACATAAATGAGGTGCTGGGCAATGTTCTGACGTCAATGTGGTAATTGCCCTGGGGGGGAAACAGGAGTTTAAAATAGAAAGAGAGACACAGACAGACACATTCATATGGACACCTGTGGGTGCCAACAACACTGATAGACCCAGACTTCTGGGAACCTGTGGCATACTTCAGATGCCACATGGATTTCTGAGCCCTGTATGACATTGTTCTCCTTGTGTCTTGGCAAGGACTGAGCTGAAAAATTCAGGACTGGCGTTGGACTTGGAGCTGCTCCAAAGTTTACCAAGATGCATGGGTATGGCTGAGATCTGTTTCTAACTACAACTGATTTTTTGTTTGAAGTCTGTATCTTGCATATTATACATGCAGTCTTGTTTTCATTTATTGTAAGACCAAAACTGTTACAGATCACTGGGTAAGTGACAATCTAGTGTTTCATTTTTTCACCATCTTTAATAGAAAATCTCCTGAAAAAGGAGTGGTACTACCACCAGCCACACAGAGTATTCTAGTCTGTCAGAGTTAAAAGAAACATGAAGGTGTAACATCTAAACAAGAATCTCCAGAGATAGGAGGCAAATAGGTCTGGATTTGTTTCTCTTCTCCATTTCTGTTTCAATTCACAACAAACAATGACAAAGACCAGAAAAGGTGCAGAGTAGATGGATAAAGAAATAAAAAATGGTTTGTGAGCAGATGTTAGAAAGTTTGGCTTGTTTAGTTGAACAAAATTATGTCTGAGGAGGGACATACTGAGTGTTTCTGAAAGAATCATCATATTAACTAACAGATAATTAGCACAAAACAAATGGGAATGATTTGGCAATTAATATATTTAGATCACAAATTGGAAGACTTTTTAATCATCTTTCAACAGAAGTTCTGGCATGTCCTTCTAATAAGGAGAGGTTGTTGGGATTTTTTAATATAGCTTTATAAATTTATGCCCAAATTTAAAAACAAACAAAAGAAGGTAGTTCTTTGGGCAGCAAAGAGAAAATAACTGTAGCTCTTCACCGAAGAATGCTTAACATCAAAAACCATAAATGAGTTCAAGAGGAGACCAGTAAATATTTTCAAGAGAAATCAACAGACGGTTTCTAAACTGATAAAAAATACGAAGCTTAAGAAGAAAAAGCACACTGGGGAAACATCATATATATTTGCCCCGCTGTTACTTTTCTCTCATGGCCTGAAGTGATTTACAACTTAGATATATCAGTTTCTGAGAGAACTCTGTACATAGCAGACTTTCTACATAAGTCATACCTCTATTTTCAAGTTAATCTCAGCAGAGTTGAAGACCAAACTATATTCAAGTTATTCTGTACTCTAAGAAAGAAGTAGAGGGAGCACCAGGAGACATGCTGCAGTTTTTTGTGTGCAACTCCACAATGTGTACCAACACATTAGTGTTCCTAATTTCTTTATTGTCAGGCCAGTGTGTTCTGCTCATCTTTGTTCATCTCCAAAGAAACTTCTTGCTCCAAAATTCATAAAATATTTTTTCTCAAACACTGCCAGGCACTAGATGTTGCTTTGAGAGTACATCAGTCTTTAAAAATTAGATACAGTGTCCACCTTAATCAGGAAGTAGGCAACCTGAAAAAAAGCCTTAAACATTTTGTGGTCTTCCTTTTTTGGAGACTTCAGTTTGGTGAAGAGACAGGGATGTCCCATGCTGGACACAGCTGTTCCTTCCAACAGACCCAACTCAGTACACAGATGAGCCCATCAGCCAAGCTGGTGTTGCATCTGAAGAAATATTTAAGAAAGGGCACAGTATGTCAAGACAGTAAGGAGTGAGGAAAAAAGTACAAAAAATAGCTCTGTGAACAACAAGATCAGAGAAAAAGAAGATTCCCCCCTAGGCCTCAGAGGATCCCATGTTGGAGCATATGGTCATGCCCTGAAGAAACTGCAGCCCACAGAGAGCCCACAGAGGAGCAGGCTTCTGGCAGGAGCTATGGCCCATGGATGATCCATGCTGGAGCAGAGGAAAAGTGTGAGGAAAAAGGAGAGATAGAGAAAAAAATTATTAATTCAACACCTATTCCTCAACCCTCCTCCCTATTCCTCCCTGGATGGTGTGGAGGTAAAGGAAATGTCAGTGAAGGAGTAAACATGAGCCCAGACCAAAAAAAAAAAAAAAGGAGGAAGAGGTGCTGGACTTATTTGTCTTTGTTTCTTACTACACAGTTCTATTATAATTGGCAGAAAATTAGTTTAATTTTCCTCAAGTTGAGTCTGCTTTGCCCGCAACAGTAATGAGTAAGTGATCTCTTTATCTTGACCCACAAGGTTTTTCATCTTCTTTTATCTACTGACCTGTTGAAAAGAGCAAGTGAAAGAGCATGTAGGAGTCTAGTAGCTAGCCAAGGTCAAACCACCTCACCATTCAGGCCAGTTCTTGTCAAATATACTGAAAAAATTGCTTCCAAACAACTTGAAACAAAATTTTGGGGAGCACTGTTGATTATTAAATCCTCTTTGAAGAAAGTGTTTCCTGAAAGTTTTTAATTTCTCATTTTTTATTCTGTTTTAGCTATGCTGAACTTAAAAAGGGGGGGATTAAAAAAACCCCCAAAAACCATAAAAGCCCCGTATTTTTTTAATGTAAACCCCACTATTTTTAAGCCACTCCAGTTCTTTCAATTTAATTCTTCTTGTTAATGCTTCCATTGTGTTTTTTGCAGCCTTTTGAGAAGCAAATTTTTTCCATGTAGTATACAAAAAATCAAGCTCCTGGAGTCATTCTGGGCATCTCATGATAATTAGAAAACACCATGTCACCACTATGGACAGAAACCTTTGGAGTACAGCTTTTGACTTTTAAACCTCATATTGACCACTCGCTGCTGTCCTCACTGACTGAGGCACTAGACATGCACTGCAGGAGTTTTTGTATCTGTCAAAAGAACAAACACAAGAAAAGTATTTTGTAGCTGCTGCACAGAATCAGAGGACTGTGAAGCAACAGTCTAAAGTATGATGGAAGATGAAGGGACAGCAGTTAGCTTCCCCTGCAGTTTTTCTCTTTGCTCTTGTAGTTAAGGTATTAGAAAGCATCTGCATAATCTTTCTTCCTCAATATGAGCTAAAGAGAAATCTTTATATCAGTTGTGGGACCTTGAATTAGCCACACTTTTTCGACACTTTTTTGTCACAGAAATAGCTGAAGACCTTTAAAGACCTAATGTTATTGATTGTGAGAGTATAGATCATATAGTGCTTAATTTTGGGGATGGATTACCATATAGGTGCTGTCATCAAGGGTTTCCAGGAATCCTTGCACAGCCAGTCATTCTCTCTCACAGTCTAGCACCTTTGTGTAATTTCCAAAATTTAAACAAACCACACTCAGCCTCCTCTGGGCCTTTGGATAAAGTCGTGTTTTTCCGTCCTTTTGGAAGTCTGACTGTCTTGCTGATAGGAGGTTCCCATCTGGCCTCATGCTGAAAGATTGCCGTCTTCCTCACTCCTTGCCTGCCTCATACCAAAGACCAGGCGCTGCCTTATCCCAGCTCTCCTTGCCCAGTAAGCGGACATGCAGCAACCTCTCCTTCCTACTGTGGGAGTTTCCTCATAGTTAGGTGTTTTCACTTCACTAGCGTCTAAGGCAAACTGGCAGCCTTCATCTCTGCTGCCCACAAACATCTTTCTAACTGAATGTAACATTCTGCAAACTGAACAGACAAAGCGATAATACCATCCATCAGTCATAACATCACACCTTATTTGTTTAAAAATCCCAAACAGACATATCTTTTAAGACACTCTTTCTTTGTACGCACTCACATAGAGGTCTTCAGTGCTGGGTACAAAAGCGTGAGTTGGCACAAACGTCTAACTACAGAGCTAATCCCACAGTTTGCAGCTCAGGTTCCTTTTTCTAAATGCAACTGTCTACTGTCACTCTAATTCACATTATTTGTTAGAGTGTGTTCCATTTTGTAATACCAGGAGTCCTATGAGTTCTCTTCTCCCCATTCCACTTCCTTCTACCTCTGATTCTAACAGCAGTTTTCCTCTTTCTTTTTATGTCATGGTTCTCCACATCCTTGCAGAGTGTATGTACAAGGGTAAGCGTGTGCGTAGTGTTGTTACACGAGAGTGTGTGGGCTCTTGGGATAACACCTAGCATGCACGGCACAGTAAAGTTATAGCCTCGTTGTTGTGACCATGGTGAAGTATGAAAAAGTATGCTTTTCAGAATTAAGTCTACCTCTTTATTTGTCTGTATTTGCAGTGGTTTTATGGAGCATTATTGGTTAATGCCAGTGAAACAGTTATCAGCGATTTATGATAAAAGGAAATCAGAGTTTTGGATTATTAGACGTAGGGTTTCAAATTCCTTGGTTATTTTATTTTTCTTCAAATAGATTTCTGTTTCAGAAGATTAGAAATCATATTTACAATTAGGTACTTCAAGAAAACACAATTCACTGTTGTTTCATCTCAACTGCCAGAGGAAAAAATAATGCCATCCCTTGTTACTTTTAATACATATTTTCCAAAGGAGTGAAATCCATCACAATGCTATTATAGTGAAATGAAGGAATGCACTTATCATCATGGAGAAGGATTTGAATGTGCTAGACAATAAACATACACACACACAAAAGATTATTCTGCCATTTAAGTATTATAACTTTACAATACTATTATTTCAAAAAAAGATACAGTAGATGGACAGATTCAGTAATGAGACAGTGTTGGTCAACATGCCAGAAAATCATCTTCTCAGCAGCTGTATTGTCAGTAAGGATTTTTAGGAAGACATGATTGAAAAATAAAGTCTTAAGGATAATTTTAAATAGGAACATTAGATTTATTTCTATTCAGCAGATACAAATCTGCTAGACCTTACATAAAAGCCTGGACAAAGCATTTACTAATTCTATAAGGAAATGAGAGATGAATTATTACATTCAAAGTTATTCTCATTACCAAGAGGAAACATACTCTAGTACAAAAATTCCATATATGTCCTAGAGGTGGTCAAGCCAAGATGTTGTTCCTGTGTACCATTTGCTAATATTTAAATGGATTGTGGATTGATTCTTTGCCTGGAGGAAAAAAAAGAAAAAAGCATTAATGTTAATGAAGACAAAAAATAAATGTTAAATCTGCTGACATTGTTGCTGAATAGCATGTTCAGGGTAATGAACAGTTCTTTCTTGACATTTCAGTCTGTTACTGTGTATAAATTCAAATTTATTCTGACTAAGTATTTAAAGAAGATATCTCAAGACGTTTAGTACAATAAATATTGGTAAGCAGACTGGTGGTTAGATTTATGATTTTTTTAATTGAAAATAATGGATTAAAGGGTCATCTAAAAGGATAATACTTATTACAATGTATTAAGGAATTCCATTAAAAAAAAAATTATCTTTTTGTTTTCCTTTAACTTGTTCCAAAATTGTCCCTTTGATTACCTTCTCAAAGGATTCCTAAAACACTATGGTTGTACTGACTTTAAGAGATATTTGAATAAATTGCTTCATTCTCAAATCTCCCATTTGTAAGTTAGTGACACACTGCTATGTGTAGAATTCAAGCTGTTTTCTTCTCCTTTTCCGTACTTATTAATAGGATATCAGCAGCAAGGCTGAAGCTGGCATTTTTTATACTGTATTATATATATTAGCTTGGTTGGTTAGAGCCTGGTGCCAGTAACACCAAGGTTGAGGGTTCAATCCCCATATGGGCCATTCATTTAAGAGCTGAACTTGATGATCCCTGTGGGTCCCTGCCAACTCAAACTATTCTGTAAAATATGCTATAGACAAATTAATTTTATTACATCAAGGTACTGTTTGACCTGCTTGGTTAAAATCACAGAAAGCTGTAAATTGCTAGTGACATGATTAAAATATATTGTGTCATTCATGTGCTGGATATCTTGGTATTTTCTTATGATTGCCTCAGAATACTTCACATGTACATTTTATTATCACACTTGGTCTTCCTCAGAGTTCAAACAATGTGTTATTCTAATGCACAACTTTTATTTATTTTTAGCCTATTTAAGAATCTTTTGTTGGAAAAAGGCAGAACTTCCTATATGCATGCTTGATATATGATACAATCAGTTTTATTGGCTCCAGTCTTATTTGGTTCATTGCAAGTAGATGCTTCACTCTGTTTCCTGCCAGATACCAATATCAATACTTCCACTTCCTTTCATGATCTCATGAAAACATTTTCTGTTTTCAAAACTGTCGATGAAAGACCTTCCCATGATGGCCTTTCACACCAGTTGGTCTTAGTCAAAATACTCCCATTATTTTTAGAAGAAGATGACAGATTTCATCCTACTGCATAGCAGATGATTTGTTTAACTGTTTATTTGCAATGAAAAATCATCATCTACTGTTGTGAAATAGACATTAGATTATGGGTTAATAAAACACTGTTATGGGGTAATAAATACTCACTTTCTCCATGTTACAACATCTTGGAGACCTTTGAGGAAGTAATTTGGACAATAGATACAATAATTTTGTTGAGAGTAACTTTCAAGCAATAAATACCAAAAGGTTACCCACATCCCAACAATCACTCCTAGAACTAAAACAAGATGTATACTTACACATGTACATTCTAAGGCATGAGCTGAAAACGTTGCATATAAATATATATTTTTTTTTTATATATATATAGTAGAGAATATGCAAATAATTCCAGAGACACAGTACTGAGAATCTGTTGCGAGAAAATTGCATTTCTTCCTTCATTTTGATTGGTCCAGAGGCCAGGGCAAGCGATGCCCTGTTTCCAGGAGTTTCATCCACTCACACTGTCAGGAAAATTCTGACAGCAAAAAAGACCACCTGTGTTTTTGCTGACTTATATTTTTTCTGGATAATAAATGTCAGTGTAAAACATCTGGGATCCGTATTAAAAGCCTTAAAACACTACTTTTGCTTCACACATTCAGAAGTTTACTACCTTTCCTGAGGCAAACAATAATTTGACCAAGAAAAGATTTAGTGTTAGATCAAAGCTGGAGCACTCTTTGACACTAACGTCTCTTTTCAAAGATCTGCATCTGATTTGTGTCCATGGATCAAGCCATCTCATGAAAACTATTTTCCTGATGAAAAATAAAGGGATGACTGATGAATGAGACAAACATTCAGAGAAGATGGGGTCTAGATAATGAGATCCACTCATACAAAACTACACACTTTAGAAGGAATTGAGAACTTCATTTCTGCATTTCAGACTTTGTAAATAATTTTATTCATCCATATCATAGCATCATTTAAGGGGTTTTTTGGGACTCTTCCCTAGAGAGGACAATCAGCAAATTTATTTAATCTGTTCAGATTGTGGCCTGAATTTGGGAAAGTTTAGACTCTGTAGGGTTTGGGGCCAGAGAGGTGAAGTTGTTAAACAAATGCAACAGATAGAACAAAACGAAAATATTTGACTGTACCACTGATGCCACTAATTGTGTCATCCCAGGAAATGCTTGTGTCAGTCTCTGACAGCAACTTTCAAAATTTACTGTGCTCTGGAGCCTTCAGGTTTTAAGGAAACACCAGCTAAGCCTCAAGTTCATAAACGAGTAACTTATTTCCCAAACTACCTAATTTTCATTGATTAATTGTTGGAGCAAATCACATAAGCACATTCTAAAATGGCACATTCACACATGTGGCATTTTGCATACAATTTGAACCAGCTAATGTATGATTTTTCCATTAAAATGGCAGTGGATTTTAAAATCTGCTTCTCTTTCCATCGTTCTAAAGAAAAAAACTTTAAAAGATAAAAAGACCATTATGCCTACTCCCAAAGGAAGATGTGTCAGATCAGTGAAATTATACTGTAGCTTTATGTGGTAGAAATTCTAAGCAGCAGAATCAGTAAAATGTGAAGAAGACTTTTATAACTTTTTGAAAATGCATGGAATTCACGTGTCAGACTGCATCTGGCCTTCTGTCTGAGAAATTCAAGGTGCAGTCTGGGTTTGAATTTTCCTTTCCATTTAGGTAGGATGTGTTGCCCTGAAGTAAAAAATTCTGAAACAAAACTGTACTCTCTTTACCACTGTAAGAATCTGGGTCCATCTCTGAACAGTATGTTTGTCAGGCAACCTTATGCATTCAGCATTGTAAACAGAGTTGATGACCTTCAGCCTCGGGAGTGAAGACTTCTTCTACCTGCGAAGCCAAAGCAGTAACTTAGGAGGTAACAAATGCTTTTCAGTGACTGAAACATGTAGCATTATTCAGAACCAAATCACAGCATAATCTAAAGAATAGACAGAGAAGAGAGAATGTCTAACTCAAGGTAACTGCATTAAAATACCCGATGTCTGTGGTCCTTATCCGAAACCTACTGGAATATGCTAAACCCTGCTCATATCCTTTTTGCTGTCATGGTCCTCAGACTATGATCTTGTGCAGTCAGAAGGCAATGCAGAGATGTATTTTAGCAGTACTCAAATGAGCAACTTTCATGGAAAACAAGGATATAGAGAAAGTGTGACAAAAGCTAAATTGAGTTGTTCTTGGTTGGCAAAAACAGCATACAATTCTTCATTTCTCTGAGGCTCTCTTAGCAGGGGAATGGAAACAATATGTAACTGATGTTAAATTTTATTTGGTTGGGGTTTTTTTTAAGAACAGCCTGTGATAGTCCCCATGCACAAGGCTCATAAGCAACCGAGATAGGGACAAAGGCTGTACAGTCTTCCGGCAGTTTTCATCTTCTAGTAGTCAGAGGAAGTGCCTTATAGCCAATCACAACTGGGTCCCAAATGAACAGATTCAGTTTTTCAGGGAATAGCAGTTCAATATTCTGTTTTAATTCTGGGATAAACTGGAAGAAAAGCTTTAAATTTTTTTGTGCCTTCCTTGGCTTTCAATCCTTATTCATGCATCCAACTTTTATTTTTTTTCTCTGAAAAGTTGTTCTTCAAAAGCTGCAGAGATCATGCACTTCAAAGCAGCTGGGAGATTCAGCTGATGCTGGGCACAATCATCTGCTTAGACAGACTGCACCATGACTCAAGGACAGATTCAGAAGACCTAAGTTTAATCCCTAGCTTTCTAAAGAGATTCTGGCAACATATTGCTGTGTGCCTCAGTTTCCACAAGTATCAAATAAAAATAATAAGTGTTTACTGCATAGTTGCATAATGTTAATGAATTAGAGTGTGAAAGCCATGATATTGCCAGGTATCTAAAGTGAAGGTTTGTACAGTGACATGGACATAGAATTACTTTTTTATACACTGTAATGTCCAATACTAGGTCAAGCTGGTGCTGACAAAATTGTTTCTGTGTTCTTGGACCTGAAAGTACAATTAAGAAGAGAAGAAATAAAAAGGCACTGAAGTGGAACAAAAAGCTCTGTGTTAAAAATCAAGCCAAGCATTTTTACTTGTATCCAAAGCATCTTTTAAAAATTAGTGTAAAATTGAAAGCTAAGACTTACGATTTTACTGAAAAATCGTGCTAATCACTAGCAACCTGGAATGAAAGTTGGGGAATAAATCCATTTGTCAGCCAGGTGGCCTTTAGTGTGTTTTCCTGAGGCCAAGGATGCATATGCCTTGGAGAAATCCATTTTGTCTGTAACCCAGCCTGCTGAAGCAGAACTGCAGTCCAAGCACCAACAAGGTCATCAAAGGTTATTTGTCACTCTTTCCTAATGAGTGTTCTGACTTTTCAGCATTCATATGTAGTGTAAGTACTGATTCAGGCCTCCCAGATCACAGTTTGGTATAAATGATAGTCTCACCTGTGCTGAAATGCCTTGACCATCTGTACACCTTTCTCACAGTCATTCCCACTTCCTTGGAATGAACACAACTGGCATAGGCTTATGCATCCCTTCACCAACTACATCTTCTCAGGGGAGAAATATTGTTACTCTCACAACTCATTTTACATAGAAGCCATTTCCAACGCTACTTTCAAGCTGAAATCCGTCCTCTAAAAGACACAAGTATAGCTATAATGAAAGTATCTTTTAAAATCTCACTGTTCTTAGGCAGTCAAGCAAATTAGTGACATAAACATCAAAATTATACGTTTTTATACACAGATGAGCATATTCCTGATAACTGGTATGTTTTGTTATGCGTAATTGTACTTCAGATTGGAAAGCTGCCAGTTAAATTTAAGGAATGCCAAAATTTAAGTTGCCCAAACAACTTCAGTTCTCCTCCTAGTATATTTGCATATTATGAAATAGTTAACTACATAATTGTGTATTTGGGGTTTTTTTCTCCACTGGCTCTTTCTCTCTCCTCAGAAAAAGCTGAACATTCCTTTTTATGTTCTTCAGTCTATGTGTGACTCCAGGCATTATTTTATTTCACTGTCCACTCAATATATGAAGGTATATTGAGACTAAACTGAAAGTGATAACTCTTTTATTGCCAAGGTAATGTAAGTTAAATACTCTGTTTTTTTCAAAGTAATTCAAATTCTATGTAACTCTTTTTTTTTAATAGATTCTCTATCAACTTACCTACAGCTTTGAATGTTCAGTACTTCTGCCCAAGTGTTTCAAGTTGAAACAACTAACAGTGAAGAGCTAGATTCACAAAAAGATTAAGGTGCACTGACATTTACCACTTAAAGCAACCAGCACAAATCACTGCTCAGCTGCTGCTTGGTTTTGTTGTACTCACATCAAAGCATGTATGAGTCAAATTTTTGAAAGAGCTGTAACCTGATATTCCTCATTCGGCAAGTGGTGTAAACTGAGCAAAACACAGTGTTGTATTAATGACTATTTCCAGATTTACCATTGAACAACCAGGAACTTTAAAAAAAAAAAAATTACCTCTTTCTGTCCGTGCAGTTTTTTCTCCCCAGTGAAGTATATTTTCCATTCCACTTAAAACTTACAGTCAGTACCCAGTCTGTGGCACACTGAACCTGTCAGGGAGAATTATTTCTAAAACTAAGGAAACAGATTTAATGTCATTTAGTTAAGATCAAAGTGATGTGAAGCCTAAGAACATTTGTGAATCCTCAGAAAGCAATAGGAACAGGCGAATGAGTGAGCAGGATGAGATGTGATTACAGAAAAACTGGTCCATGTGTAGCTTTTTTTTATTTATTACTGTTCATGGGCATTTAAGGTTGTTATCTGATTAAGCAACACATTAACTTTTGAAATACTTCTTGATCATTCTTCCGCTATTACCACTACAGTTACACAAATTAACATACATATTAGCCTACTTGCCACAGAAACCACAAACCAAACACCAGTGACGTCCTGAAAAAATTTATTGACCATTTGTTGGATAAAATACACTGATGTAAATGAAAGCAAATACTTATTTATATGCAGCGTATTCTGTTGAAGATAGAAAGTTTATGGAACTATAATTTTATGAAACTCTATTTTCATGAAAATTAAAATTGGCACCAAAATATCTTAGAGGACCAGGGAAGTCTGATTCTCCAGAATAATCCTTTATACCTGATCAGTGAGTAACTGTTACATTTGTTCCTAATGCATGTAACATGAAGCCATGGTAGGTTGGTTTAATTAGAGAGTCCAAGGCCAAAAGTGTCTTTCTTGGGGTAAGTAGCGTAACTAAACCTGCCAGCTAGTTGCATAAAGATGAGTACCTCAAAGCCCTGTCTCAGGCCCCTAATCTGCCCCTCCAGGGGCAGACTTAGCTGCCCAGAACAGTTCCATGGAAGCCAGACTGCTGAACAGAACGTTCTCAAGCAGAGCTTTAAGAATGACCATTCAAAGTGAATCAGGCAGCTACCTCAGGCTGTAGGAAGACAATCCCTTCCATTTCCAATTCACAGCTACTAAAATTCTCACTAAGCCATACAAATGCATCCTGTAAACTACACCAACAGCTCTTGAAGGTGTTCCTTTTATATTCAGCAGCTTGTAGCTGGCATATGGGATGAAATCTTTCTTCTGATCTCAAAGGTTTATCCTATACCTCACCATCCTTTGATATGTACTCCAGTGGCTGCTTGTAGAGTATTTCTTGATATAACTCTATTACTTCTGTCCTTTCTCTTCAGTCAATCCAATTGCAAATGTAGTTGAAGACTCGGAATGCTAAAGAGGAAAAAGAAGAGAGCGCCCAGGAATTGAAGCATCCACTATCAGCTCGCATCAGATTTTAGTAAACTAACCAGTGTGTTCACAGCACATTTTCCCAAGCAGATCCCACAATGAAATATTAAAAAAAAAAATTCAAATTTGTAAATCTATAGGTCTGAAATACAAACAAGGTACCTAAAGGGCAACACAATCTGGGTGTGAGCAATTCTTGGAACATCCACAAGAAGACATTTAAGTACCTAGATGAGTATCAAGAAGCTTTTATTCCTAAATAATGCAAGGAGCTTCAAGGTTAGGCAGTGAGAAACTGAACTGGATCTTGGACTTTGATGCTACTTTAAGTGCCAAAGTATTTTCGTGGGGCCAACTCAGAGCATTCAGCTATGCTGAGTTTACACTTGTCACAGTTGACAGGAAAAGGTAGCTTCCAAACCAACTTTATACCTCTCTTATTCCTAGGAGCAGTAATGTGCCAAACCACCCACTGGCACAAATAAATCAAAAAATCAAAAGCTAGCAGGTGGAATTATGGGTAAATGACATGCAAATGAGGCTGATCAGAACTGGCTTTTTTCCTTTCCTCCAGCCAGAAAAGAGAGTATTCTTTCCTCAAGGCTTTCTGGCTAAGAATCATACAAAAGATAGTCAAGTGTCTATAATCTTTTACTATTAACCGGGCTAGACTGTGCAAAACTTGCTTCTGTGGATGAATACTTATTCACAGTAGTCACTGAGTTTTTTGTTAGGTTGTTTTGTGGCTGGGGTTGGGTTTTTTTTCTCCTATTGAAACTGGTAGCTTGCTTTCCTTGATAACATTTTATTAATATGAATAAAGACTGTGCAATCAACCCAAATCCATATTTTAGCTACACAAAAATACAGGCTTCTAATTTTCTCTTGTTTATGTCTTTTATGTTGGGAATGAGCTTGATCTCATTCCAACCTCCAAACAAAGTCTAAGAGTTCACATAAGAAACCAGTCTCAAAAATGTCAAGTACAAAATTAATGTGTGAAAGCTTTTTCACCTAAAAGCCATTCCTGCAGGTCCAAATCTCATGCAATCTGCATTTTCCAGTTAAAATTTCAACCCAGAAGCAACACCTAAGTATCCCAGAACAGTTTAGTCTGGATTTTAGCCATCTTTGTTGGGAAGTTTCTAATATAGAAAATGTTTCTTAGGGTGCCCAGATTTTTAAGGTGTTTGGCTCTTTACTTATGAAAGGATGCATGGTGAATACCGTATCATCATTTATCTCAAAAAAAGTTTTTGGTTTTTTCCAGGTTAACTCTCAAATAGTGGTGAGTAAATAAGATATTTTTTAAAAAAGTAAATCAGCTATGAAAGTTTGAGAACTAGAAACCCTTAGTTCTGACAGAGAAACAGTATCAGGCTATGCTTTCTTCTGCTTTGACTTAAGAAATCTAGCCTTGCCTATAGACCTTCCTGTCTACTCCAACAGCATTTTCAAATACTGGAGTTATACAGAAGGAAAATCAAAGATGCTTTCACCTTTGCTTATCCAAGGGATCATATCGTATCTCCTTTGAAATATAAAGCATTTTGTGGAGAAATATGTCCAGCTTTCTAGATGAAACAGGATTTAATTTCTCTAGTTAACTAGTTTTAATTGACTATCTAGTAAATGGCTCTGGATTTCTGTAGTCATCTGCTCATATTTGGTGTTCATTTTATTCAAATATAAACTATTCCTCCCCATCATACAGAAAGACTTTACCATTGCACTCTATATCAAGACACTCTCTTTATGTTACTGGACATTATGATCACAAAAGACAGGAAGGATATATTTATTGCAAAAAAAATCAAACTTGCATCTTCCACATAGCAAACAAATTTTTCTGTCTACACTACCTTTCTGTAGCATCACTGACAGAAGATAGCTGAGTTGGAACCATAGCAGTTATAAGAATTAGCTGCTTTTCCTGTACGGATTTGCAGGTTTTTTTGGTGTTTTGTTTTTTGGGGGGCTTTTGTTGGTTCATTGGTTTGGGGTTTTAGGGGATTTTTTGGGTTTTTTTTTAATGTGTCTGCCTGGATGTCTATCATTAACTGAATCATCTGACAGATAGTTGAATCACCAGAAAGAGTTAAGTGACTGTTTTCAGTACACTTATATTGGTGATATATTAATCATTATCAAGCTATGAAGTCTTACAGCAGAGGCACAGCCTCTTTGGCTTTCTTGTCCTGCTCTCTTTCTTTTGAAAGAGAGTTTAAAATCATGATGGCATGCTTGAATATAACAGTCAAATACTGGAAAATATCCAAATTATACAATAGCTCTAGCTAAGCAAAAGAGTGAAATTTTCTGAAGCAAGGAGTGAACTTCTTCAGCCAGAATGAAGCACTTTGTTCCTTGCTTGACTGGAACTGTCATTTTCTGGTCATGCCAGTATTTTTAAAATTCTCAGAGCTGGCACATGCCAGTAAAAAGGAAAATCAGAATAGGTAAAAACCATCAAAATTCTGGGGTTTGCGTAAGATTTAGAAATACAAGTTTGTTTTTCTAGTTCCTTTTAAAGAAGACCAGTCACATGAAGACTATTTTTCTCTCTGCTTTTCATAGGCCACTAGACTGGTAATCAGCAAATTGTTACTTTGTTACCAAACCAAACTGATTTCCTTTTGAAAGGGTGCATTCTCTTTAGACAGCCTTTCTTCAGAAGAGTGGATTGGCTCAAGTTATGATGCAAAGTCATTATTATTTCCTTTGAATCTAAAATAACATAGGAAATTTAAGCCCATACATCTTCAAATTTGGTGCATTACTCGCAAAATTTCCTTGTGTTCTTTAGTACATTCTAAATATCAATTCACTTCTTGTTGCTTTGAAATGTATGTACTATTTTTGAGAAATACCAGAATTTTATAGTAGCTTGTCAACAGTAATTGCCAAAAATTGGGAGACAATACTAATGTGCCTCCCATTTCTCTTTAGCAACAAAATAAACAAAAATAGCAAGACCAACTGAGTAGATGAAAAACTAGAAAACCTTCCACAAACAATGGGAGGCAGCAGGATTCCAGAATACAGTTGGTTTCAGCCAAGAATATTGTTTCCTTTTTTTTTTTGCAGAAAAGAATCTGGTAAAAACTCCGAGTACAATGAAACAAACTGGGAAATGGTGCAACAGACCTCCCACATGGATCACAGTGCATAGCCCAAGTGGAAAACAACAACAGTTATCACATACAGAGCAACCACATGAAAGGGAAAATGTATCCACCAAGTGACATCCTGCCCATGATGAATTTGATCACCTGTAAAACAAGGTATCATTCTTTTTAATTTGGAAGGAAAAAAAAAAAAAAAA
>VZRQ01005899.1:272144-403226 GCA_013397975.1 Machaerirhynchus nigripectus
AAAAAAAAAAAAAAGCAGGAATTTAAACACATGAGCATTTAATTTGGAAACATTTTTTTTATGACCAGCAGTTTCTAGATTTTTTTATTATGTATATTTAACAAGTTTTGATCACATTCCATGAATGTGTTTCCTGCAATAAAGCTCTAGGACCAGCTGTGGCTTCTTATTCCATAAAGTTTTAATAAATACACCAATGACAGACTGTTATGGGCCATTCAACACAAGACTGCTTGACTTTAGTTAAAAAATTATGTCCTACCACTCTATGTGAGAAGGTAGAAGAATAAAATACTTCCATCTCACTACTGAGATCAAGGTTCAAGGCTGTGGATGACCTTCATAAAACAGATTTAACTCAGCCACTTCATCTCCCATGCCAAGGAATATATCACCATGCAGAACCAACAAGACAACTTAAATTGAAACAAGACATGAACCTATGAAGAAATGAATAATGAACTAGTTCTCAGCACGTTCTGTTGTTGTTGCTTTCAGGTAGAAGATGAGGTCAGTGTTGGGTCAGTGTTCTTCTGAACATCATCTATCACAGCTTTGGATGTATTTAACTCATATCAATTTAGCAATCTTTAAAAGTAGAAATATTCACAATACACAATTAAAAAAAATGAGATCCTCTTGAACAGATATTTACAGAGTGCAAAAAACCAGAACAGCTCTGACAGAGCATTTATCAGGTAAATAGTATGTGTTTTATTTATAAATATTTACCTAATATACTGGAAGACTTATTAATAGCCTTTCCAGTCCCTTGTGCATGACAGGCATTTAAAAATAGGAGCTGAAGATATGATGACCTGAAGGACCAGGCTACATTGAGACGTCATTTTATGTCTTCCTATAATATTTTCTAGCAGAAGAAAAATTATTAAAATGACAAGTTAATACTGTTGTAACGATGGAAACATAAAAGGAGATAAAATGAGGCAAGACTGGATTGCTGTTCTAGATGTCAACCAGTTTTTATCTGAGTGAGAATGCTCTAGGCTGGAACAATTTACCTACAAGCACCATACACGTTCATACAGGACTCCAGAATACCCCACAGACTTTCATGTGGTGCAGGATGAGAATTGTTTGGGCACACTACCTAACTCACAAGTAGTAGCCACTCCCTGGCAGGACTCTTCTAATACTCCCCTTGAACCACACATGTTTACCACATGACATTATCCCACCAGCCAGTACTAAAATATGCCTCATAAATGAATAAAACTGTTTCCCTATAAGTTATGGGACACGTTAAGGATGATTTGGGTCATGAGTTAAATATTGTGTTCTAGATTTACTCAAACTGCTACTACAGAGTTTAGGGGCCAGATGGATCACAATGTTATGCTGATGTATTTGGACCATTTAAACATTTTTTGGTTTTGGTGGGGGGCAAGGATATTTTGGTGAGTTCCTAGAAGTTCTTTATTTATCTATTCAACTGGGTATTAAAGCATAAATATTTTTTTCCATGGAGGGATACTACAGATGTGTTTGGGAATCCAGGCATGTGCAAGTACAAAGACATATGGCACAGCACAGTGCAAGTTAGAATATTCAAAATATAACTGTTCAAGGGCAGGAGGCATGCGACATGAGACCCTTTCCCATGTCAGTGGGTCAAGGGACACAATACACTTTATTCGCTTTATTCCTTCTTGATTTTTGATTTTGTGACAGTTTACAACAGAACACTTTGTTGTTCTCTGCCCTACAGTTCTCAGATAACGGGATTCCCTATAGTTCAGCACTCTGTTACCAGACAGATGTCACAAAAATCTCCCCATGCAAACTCTGAAAGTCACAGAGGAATGGAGCCAAACTTTACTTTCCTATAAAGCAAAAGCTCCACAATAGGCAGTGTCAAGAGAAGTAGTTTTCCAGAATTCAAGCAGTTTATATAGATAGAAAAGTGTAGACTAAGCTGTACAAAGGAACTCAAAATGCAAAAAAAAATTGCATCCAAATACTCCTTAGGTTTGCGTTTAACTTTCTACAAATTATTAAGCTCACAGTTCTGGCATTAGACTTTTCCAGATATCTCACATGCAGACCTTTCTGTACTCAGATCTTATGATACAAGATTTTGTATTACACAAGAAAATAATCTTCTCTTTGCAGGCACCAACACAGCATTTTAATGAAAGAATGAGACTAAATGAGGCTGTGAATCTTTCCAGAGAACCATCTTTATACTGTTAGTTCATCCTCTTCTGTAATAGCCTTTGCTTTAAAAAGACATAAATTTCCAAAGACAGCCATTTGCAAGTTGGAATAAACCTGCAAAGGAGTGGGAAAACTTCTTGTGGCAATGGAAGCAGGATGACTCTGCCTGGGGCTATGTGTGTTACAGCTGTCACAACCTCTGCCTTATAATAGCAATGTTGGAGAGAGACCTTCGCAGTGTGAGCCAGTGACAAGCATGGCCTCCTCTGCCTCAGTCACAGCAGCAGAGGAAGTGACGGCAAGCTTCCCCCCCAGAATAGTCCAAATTATGGAACAATGCCAATCTGAACACCTCTCCTTTCTAAACAGCTTTTGGCCAAGATGCATCTTGAGATTAAGCTGGATGAAGTCGGGACAGTCTGTGGTACAGATCTTGGTAAGACTGAGCTAGATATTGGAAGAGAACCATAGGACAAGAAGATAACAAAGATCTTTTGGAATAACTGTGTTATCTTAGGGCTGCTAAGACTGTCTCTTACTGTGGACTCACTCACCAGCATCTTAGGGCTGTGTTCCATCTGCCAGGACTCAAATGGGTGGCAGTGATTCACAGCAAGGGCTCGGTGCCTCCTGTCTGGTGCCACAGACAGAAGCAGAACTGAAGAGGATATCCTGCCCTTCCCATTGCCTGTGAGAGGTTCCATGCATGGTGTGAAGCCTTGTCATCTCTCTTTTATTACTCAGCTAGTTGAACTGCATTGTTCCCACTGAAACATAAACCTGGGTGGAGTTTTCAGGTTATTTTATGTCTGGGAAAGTTATAAACAGGCAGTAGAGGCATGTGCTGACTGTAAAATCTTCTATTTTACTCCATTTTCTCCATCAATCCTTTGAATTGCATCCTTGCAGGAGTTACACAGAATTCAGGAGGACCCTATACTACCAGGCAAGAAAAGGAGCAGCAAGAGGAGAGAAATAAAGGACAGAAAGAAACAAGGAAGGGAGCAAGAAAAAACAGACTCCAGCCCATGCCGGAGGGACACATCTGTCAGTTCACATGGGGCTGGTCCTGAGGAACTACATGAGCACAGGTACTGAGGAGCATTGGTCTGATAGCTGAGGCCACTTTCTTACACTGGGTGCCATAAATCTGTCAGCAGGGGCAGATTCACCGCTGTGGATGGAAATCAGGCCAGAGGAATGAGTTCACTTGCCAGAGGCCCACGGCCAGTGAGGCTACCTAGGTGGTCTGCAGAGCATCCCAGTATTGCCAACATATAAGTCAATGGTTTAAAACATTCTGATTACTTTAAGCTCTCACTTCCAAACCACAGGGCCTAAGAGGGCATTTTTTCCCTAGCAACCGATTTATTAGGAAAAAAGCAGCTTATAGTGAGATTGAAGAGTTACATTTATTCTTCCCTCCAAAACACCTGGAGTTACTTACCTCAGAAGTTTCATACCTCAAAAGGCAAACCAAGCCAAACATTCAGGCAGGATGAAACTTGGAAAATTTTACTCCCAAAGAAGGATTATTCTGAGATTCATCTGCACATAAAACCAGGAGATTCTAATGAAACCTCCAAAATAACCTATAATTATAATTTGTGCTATCTCTTAAGGAATAATATGTATTATTACTAATGAAGCAGAAAATAATAGGGCACCCAGTAGATGGAGAAAACCTTTTGTAGTTATGTGTAATTATATATAATTTTTGGCCATGACTTCAGAGCAATTGTGAAAGTGAGTGAAATTTTTGGTCCAGCTATTCGTCCATACATGATTTAAAATTGGACCACTTATTTAGGAAGTCAAAGAACTTACTTCGCTGTGAAGTTTAAATTAAAATATGATATATGCCTGAAAATTATAAAAGTAATTTTGCTAGTGTTCTTTGTATGACTTTTTAAGGCAAAGCAGAAAGATTAAAGCTGCTGCTAATACCCAATGTGCTGCAACATATATCCAGCTGCAATTTATTATCAATATCTACTTCTGAGAACTTGAAAATATGAAAAGAATGTCTAATTCCTGAGATTATTTTGAAGGCAATTGAACAATTCTGTTAATCTTTTCTGTAAAACACAATATTATACCCGAAGTTGATGCCAGAAGAAAAGTAAGAATTTCTACTTCATAAAAACAGGTTTTCTATTGTTTTTCTTCCGTATTTTTGTTATGTGCCAAGTACTTCCTTTGTCCTTTTCTGAATGCAGGAGGATGATAGAGGATGGATGACACAGGCCATTTATTTCAGAGCAAGAGTTGGCAGCTGCCCAGGATGGCAACTTGTTGTACATAGGCGTGCTCTCTATCATCTTATGCCCAGAGATGCAGAATTAGCCTCAATAATATTAGCGTTATGGAGAAGCGTGGAGGTCAACAAGAGGGAGGAGGCAAAGAGATGTAAAGGACAACTAGGACTGTGATACAGGTAATGAACCTCGTGCATCACCAGCCCAGACTTGACCAAAGAAAGGAAAGGTTGAAGAAAGCCTCAGATCTTGAACCACTACATCCTGACCCCTTTGGAGAAGGCTGTAAGTCCTAGCCAATTTCCTCTTCTTTTTCTCCCTTACCCTTTCCCTCCTCAGGCCAAGATGTGTAAGAGATTAAATAGAGGGCTTTTTGGAGGAATAAGAAGCGGCGGTGCGTTCTCACAGTGGATACACATAGTCCTGTGTGGATATGGAAGCTGGGGTGGACCAGAGGAAGGAAAACAGAGATTTTGAGGAAGAAGGTGAGAGGATAGAAACGCAGTTGCAAGAGAATTAAAAAACTACAAAACTAGTTTTGGGTTCCCTGAATTATTACACAGCCTGATGAAAACCTACTGTCTCTTCTCTCCACTGAGGCATCTGTTCACCTCCCCCACTTTGTACCTTTCACTGAATGTTTTCCCTTCTTACATCTCAAGAACCACCTAAACAGTAAAAATTTTATTTTTCTTGCATTGTGAGAAGCCTAGAACTTGCTCTGTTTCTGTCAGCACCATTTACAGACAGCTGAAGAATTCTCTGTATTCTGAACAACTTTTAATTTTGCCATTCTCAAAATAGGAACAAAAATGTTTCATACAGCCTAATTCCCGTCAATATCAAAGTTTGTGGTGGTAGCAAAGAGTGAGGTTGCATAGGAAGACAGCAGAGCCCTGTGTGTGCATTTCTGGGAAGTTTCCTTGGTCTCTATAACAAGATCCATTTAGGAAAAGTGGCCTTGTAGAAGGCAACTCCTCAAAAAATAGCATGTCGAAGAAGATGCAGCTGCATCTATGAGATCAGGAAAACCTCTTTCTCTTTGGCTTTTAACCATGTTTCTACTGTCATAGGCAACAGTCTATGCCTGAAGCAAGACCTTTAATCAGAGCTTAGTAGTCTGTACATTTGAAGTGGGATTCATCTAACCAAATGTAAGCACTTTCTGTGTATTCTCTTTATAGAGAGATTTCCGGACTTCTAGCAAATGATTTGTCTAAAGTAGACATCCAACACAGATGAGATTAAAAGCTCCCTGAACAAGCCCTAAAACATGTTTGTCTCCCAAAGGATTGCCTCTAGGTTGCCTAACTCATACAAAGAAAATTGTCCACCCTGTCACACAAAATGCCTGAGTAGACACAGAGAAAAGCTTTCACCACCTATAGATAACACAGACAGCTTTTGGGGCAGTATAATGAATCCTGTGGTAACATGGATGAAGAGAATTTGCTCTCACATTTTTATTCTGAAAATACAGACTTTTTAGCTTTTATGGCTATGCTATCCTGTCTTTCATTTCCTGAATTTTAATTTTTTTAAGAAAGGTTATGAAGGAATGAAAGAAAAAATCACCTAGAAAAAAACAAGAACATTTTAAAAATGAAAATTTAAAATATAAGTGTAATAGTAACAACTGAAATTATAATAACTCTGCATATAATCATAAAAATAAATAACAGAAATTATACTAATTTTCTGCATCCAATTTTTTTTCTCTACTGAGAACATTGAGTCAAATTCAGGTTTATTACAGAAATAGGACATAAAGATTATTACTTTGGAAGAGGTAGAAAGCATTATAGTCAGGAGTTTTAGAAAGTAGCATCAATTAGGAGAAACTTTGCAAAATGTTTTTTTCCCATGTAGTGAGAACACTTTCAAAAGAACTTGCTCTTAAGAGTTCTGAAAATATTATCAGAGGCATCAAAATGGGAAATGAGAAGCTAAGAAGCTTTGAAAACCTGATCTTTAAGTGTTTTTTAAAATGAAAAAAAGCATATGTACCTAAAATATTGGTTTAATGATTCAACAGTTCCTGTGCTCATGCAGGCCTGGGAAAAGAGATTATTTTTCTCCACTGGGGGGAAGTGAGAGGCAAATCTGCTAGTTGCACATCCAGTAAATCTGTTGCAGCATTCTGATTAATGTAATAGTCATTGCTGTCCCTTCAGTGATTCCCACAAGATATAATGATCTTTAGCATACAAATTCTCTTCTTTACTGACAAGGTCATGTTTAGGTCATACCTGTGGAAGCAAGAAATTAACAGCATTATGCTGCTTGCTTTCTCTAGGCAAAGCATTTGCTTTGAGCATTTCTACACATATTTCCTTATTTTATTTTTTATATTCACATTTCCTTTACCACAATAGGAGTAACAAATTTACATCTCTGTTGGGATGCTATGTTCCCTCTTTTTGGATGAGTGTTTTTTGTCTGAGGGAAAGAAGCCTACTTCTAGCTAGTGCAACAACAGATTCCTCTATGCCAGGTTGCACACATGTAGGTATGTCAGCCTCACTAAAGCTTTAGCTTCAGAACATGGCAAAAATCCACTTTTCCTAAAAGCAGATCCCTGTGTTGATTCAAGAGAAAGATTCCTTTTCTTTTATTCTCCACAGTTAACACTGGTCTCTGAAGATTCTGCTTCAAAATATTCTTGCTCAGCACATGGGAATCCCATGGCTCTTCCGTAAAATGAAGTACTGGGACCTGTCCCTTGCTGAGAAATCCCACTTAAACACTCCCTTTTTTTGAGGATTTATCAATATTTCATTAAAAAAAGATCCTTTTTCTTAATGGCTTTTCTCAGCTGAATACTGCTATCTTTTCTGACTTTATTTGGTACAATATGAGACCAATCACTAATCCTGGAATGACAGCCAGCATCATTCCTCATCTTTTATTTTCTTTCCTTCACACCTGGCTGGGACAATTAAATACTGTACAGAATGTCAAAGGCACAGCCTAACAACTGAAGAACAATAAGCTTTGAAAACCCAGGAAGGATTTGATTGTCTGTCTGTAAAAGCCATTTTCGGCATCGTTATTAGTCACCTATTACATGGATGATTTTAATCACTAATTAAGGAGATGTCTTGTCTAGTTTCTTCAGTGTTAGCCATGAACATGAAATAATATAATTTTAATCTAAGTCAGAGGCTTCATTTGAAATGGTAACTGTTGACCTCCATACACAGATTTTTTGGTAGTGGCTTGTTTCTGAGGTCAATGTGGTGAAGATTTATATAATTTCTAAACAAGCACCAAGATTCGTTATATCTTTTTTAAAGTACTTCAAAACTATTTTATTGCTGTGTAATAAGCAGAAGAATTCTTAATGGCTCTTGAATTAAAAAAAAAAGTTCCAAGACACAGGTTAAATGCTTATGCACTGCAGACTCTCTGCACACTGTTGGTGTATTTGATAGCATAATTGCAAACCATGTCTTCCCCAAAGTCATTGCCCCAGGTCTTACATATCAGGTACAACAGCTTCCTAACAACTCCTGGCAAAAATGAGGCCTCCAGAAATGCCTTCTCTTTGAACAGAGCCCATGCATGGTCTTCCCTAAGGGGTAGAAAACTTTTGTGAAGTCCCCACACACTTGTGGATTTACTGAATTTTGCACTGTGTGAAGATTGGGTGAATTATAAGAACTTTTCTATCTTTTGTCTCTCACTGGATTTGCACTTCTGCAGGAGTGTTAAAGCTGGCAAAGACAAAGCACAGTCTGCAACTAATCACTTCAGCTGATGATTGCAGCAATAGCCAGGTCAGGACAGAGTCACTGATCCATTTAGCACAGCTTTATCAGAAAGTTTATAAAGCTACATAAACAGATGTACATAATTCTAAACTTACCATTACCAACAGACCAAAAGATTTATTCTTTAAATAACTGTCTTTCATTGCCTCATATATTGTGGGGCTGCTGAAGATGGGGTTTTAAATGCTTTTTGTGTCAGAAAAATGATTAGTATTTTAGATTTGGACATCTTCCCAAACTGGAGATACTCTGGCCAATGGTGCACTTTTGTTTCAATTCTCAGAAAAGTGGAAAGGTCTTGCTTGGTTATTAATGATTAATTTGTTTTCTTTTGAGATGTCAGATATTTTTATGTCTACTAGTGTATTTTTTTTCATACTGTAGGTCAGCTATGGTGTCTTATGTGTAGCTATGACACACAAATTACTATTTAAGTCTGCAGCACTCCAAGTATACTCAATTTTTTTTCCTTTTTCAGGCAATTTACTTTATTTCTTCTGTTATTAATACTGAGTGACCCCCATTGGTGAGCAATTAGCTACACCCCTGTCCACTGAACTTCCCAACCTAGCTGCTTCCTCTCCTTAAACTGTCCTTGGATCAGCCTGTTTAAGACAAGTGGCAATAGTTCTTCCCATCTAGCCTCTCAAAATGAAAATCTATATCTTGTTTTTGAACACATTGCTCTCTTTGGGTGGTACAAAAAGATTAACAATTAGAGTCTGTGGACCCCTGTGTTAAAAAATGTGCAAACAATTTAAAAAAAAAAAAAAAAAGAAAACTCCATAATTCTTATTAGTTTAGTACTCACCCTCATCTGTTCAATACCATCCTATCTTACTGCCTACCCTACTCTAAAAGCCACATTTCAAGGCTTAAAAATTAGCCATTTTCTTTAACCAGTCACCATCTACATTTACCATATAACTTTTTTATCAGCTGGGAGTCTTGCAGTATAAGGAGCTAAACACTCCAGCTTCTACAGGATGATATAATTTAACACCTCTGGTGCTTAAATTGTTTTTTTAATAATACCGTTCCTTGTAATGTACAGTATTTGTCATAGTAAAGAATTAAGGATTGCTGGGCAACAGTTATAAGAATTTAATAACCTACTTCCCATTTCAAATACAATATATCTGCCCACTTGAGAGGTGCACCTGAAAATACCTGAACATGTTGGTTATTCCTGCAGTCTTGAGACTGTCCTCTTTTGTTCATGGCATAAAAATGATTAACATGTTGGCATAGAGCAATTGGTTGGAGAGACAAATGGTGGTGGGGAACATCCTATATCTCTGATCAGGTAGTGGTAAATGTTGTTAAATCCTTACTAATTAACTTCTGACCAAACAGGGAACAAATAATTTCAATTGTTTTTAAACAAAGGTCTTGTTTGTAAGGATAAGCTTAGGTTATTTCTCGGCTAAACAAAAATAAATAAAAATTGAACAATCAAAAAGCATTTTGGAGAGTATAATTTGGTTGCAAAATAAGGCATTCTGAGAAACTTTTCAAAATGTGTTCAATCTGCCAAGCAATAAATAACCTTCACACCTGATTTGTTTTAAATTAATGAAGTCTACTGTAGCTAACAGTTTGGAGTAAAATGAAACTGTTTCCCTACACAGTCAGAGTAGCATAGATTTTAACAAATAGAGACACTCAAATGATTTTCACAGCAGTGAACTGAGTGATTTAATGATGCTGAAGAAAGGTAAGATTGATTGAAAAACTCCAGAGTATATGCCATCTCTTTCTCAGATGGCAGTATGTAAATTCAAGATGGAAAGGTAGGCAAATGAAGAAATAAGAGAACATCAATCAGTCCTTTATCAAACCCCTGTACTGCTGCTAGGTCTTTGTCTAACATGCCATTGTGTTGTCTGTTAGAAGAGGACTTCATTCTTGTCAATAAATAGCTTCAAAGCCACCAAGCTGGTAAGGGGCCAGTCAGCTGAAAACTCTGACAGGTCTGTTTATTGCCATGTGGATGTTTATTTCATCACAATAAATAGATTATATCATCACAAAATATGCCTTTTTTGTTGTATGTGGCCTACAGGCACATTTTCTTAATTATAAGTGATATTTTAGTGAGGAAACACTTATCCTTTACATTGAGAAGAATATGCTCTGCTTTTAAAAAAAAACAGAACTCAAAATACCACATATAATTACAAGATGAGTGTATATGCATAAACACAGTTGTCTTACAAATACATATGCTGAAAATATTGTGACTTATTTTAAATTATGGTGCTGTAAAACATTATCAGAGAGATAAAAGGATAGTGGAAACAAGTCAGAGCAGAGTGAAATTAGTCCAGTAGCTAATTTTAGGCTAACACCAACTTAAAATACATTGTCCTATATATTATTTCCTAATCACCATGTGGTACTGATGAAGTACACCAGCTGTATATATCTATCTGCCTAAAGAATAGTCTCACTGGAAGGAGATCCAAAATTCATCTGTCCCAGTCTTCTTTCTTTGATAACAAGCAGCAGGTTCTAAGAAAATATGTGAGAAATGGGGAATGAGAGAAGATAAAAGCATCCAGCTTCCAACAGTCAAAAATGTCAGGATTTCCTGAGCCAGAAGTGACTTCTTGTCTATTGTAATGCATTGGGTTGGTATGGATATAATTTTCCTCATAGTGCACCAGCACTATAATTTCCTATATGGTGCACCAGCAGACTGCTGAGCTAAACAGTGTTGCTAACACAACAATCTTTCAGTTATTGTAGAAAAGGTCATGGACAGCATCAAGCCCTTCTCTGTTTCTCACTCTGCCTCACCAGTGAAAAGGCTGGGAGAGATCACAGCCATGACAGCTGACTCACAGCGGCCAAAGGGGCGTTCCACTCTGTAGAGCTGAGCGGTAAAATCTGGGTAGTGGTTTTCCCAATGTTGCTGTAAGTTGAGGACTGTTTGGACATCAGTCTTTGGCAGTGAGTTACTGCTTTTGCAAAATGTGTTGGTGATTCCCCTCCTTCTCTCTTCACTCATTAGCCTATCTTTATCTAAATCCAAGAGTTTTATCTCTTTGATCCTTCCAATTCTTTTTCCCATCCCATTGCAGGAGAGTGAGGGTGGGACAGGTGGTGCTTAGCTGCTTACTGGGGTCAACATACCAAAGGTGTTGTATATTCTAACTGTCAGTAGTCTATTTTTTAATAATTTGCTCCCAGTAATAATGACTCTGTGTTTTTCTCAACTCATATAATTAAGTAGGTTTGTTCCATTTTTAATCCTACCTCCCAAAGGATTCTATTTCTTGTGTTGTGAAGGGCAGATTTAAAATAGTGGTTTACGGAATCTAACAGCCATTTTAAGCATTTATGTTCAGTTCTGGTAGGCTTAACTTCATTTTACTTCAGAGCCATCTGAAAAAGAAAAAAGAATACAGGAGGAAAAGGGAAAAGACCTTAGAAATATTGACAAATATAGGCAAAGGATGAACCAGTCTCCATTCTGGGAAACTTAAAGATTTCATCATCATTAGATGGGCCCCCCATGCTCTAGTATCCATCTCATGAATCTCTCATCTTTTGTCTCCCATTATTCAAATGAATGACTATTTTTTGATCCATATAAGAAAGATTGATTACCCAAAGAAGAATGTCTTTTTTTATGAAAAAAGAATGACTTTAACTGGCTTTGAAAATTAGCACAGCACAAATATTCAATAAATTATTGTGATGCTCCTTTCTAATTTTATTATTATAACTAATAAGAGATAATTTACCAGTCAGTTGAGAAGATGCTGGATTTTAGGAGAAGATAAATTGCTAAGTGTGATTGGTGAACAACACCCGACAACAAGGCTCATTGTGTAAGATGTATCCCTTTCTTTAGTACGGTACACTGGATTTGTATGGCAAGGATTTAGTAGCAGGGTGGGGCTACAGGCAGTTAGAGGCTTCCCCTGTGTCTGGTAGATCCAATGCCAGCCAGCTCCGAGACGGACCCCCCACTGACCAAGGCAGAGCCTCTAGAGTAAAATGTTTAATAATGGGTAAAAGAAGCACTGCACACTTGCAGCCAGGAAAGAGGAGTGAGAACATGTGAAAGAAACAGCCCTGCAGACACCAAGGTCAGTGCGGAAGGAGGTGCTCCAGGTGCTCCAGGTGCTCCAGGTGCTCTAGCAGAGTTGCCTCTGCAGCCTGTGGTGCAGAACATGGTGAGGCAGCTGTGCCCTGCAGCCCATGAAGGACCACAGGGATGCAGAGATCCACTGGCAGTCCCTGGAGGATCCCATGCCAGAGCAAGTGGAAGCTCAAAAGAGGCTGTGGCCCTGTGAGAAGCTCACACTGGAGCAGGCCCCTGACAGGACCTGTGGACCCAAGCAGACAAGCCCATGCTGGAGCAATTTTACTGGCAGGACTTGTGACTCTGCAGGGGATCCAAGCTGGAGCAGACTGTTCCTGAAGGACTGGACCATGTGGAACGGATCCACACTGGAACAGTTTCTTAAGAACTGCAGTCTGTGGGAAGAAGCCAGGTGGGAGAAGTGTTAGGAGGGACTCCACGCTGGAGCAGTGTGTGGAAGAGTGTGTGCAGTCCTTTTCCTGAGGAGGAAGGAGCAGCAGAGACCTGTGATAAACTGACCACAGACCCCAGACCCCATCCCCCTGGGTTGCTGTGGGGGAGGAGGAAGAGAAAAAAATTTGAAGGACTGAAGTTGTGCCTGAAAATAAGGGAAAATTGAGGGGAAGGTGTTTTAAGATTTGGGTTTACTTCTCATCACTCTATTCTGATTTTATTATTAGGTAATTTCCCTAATTTCTCCATGTTGAGACTGTTTTATCCATGATGGTAACAGGCAAGTGATTTCTCAATGGCTTTATCTTAAGTCTTTCATTAACATTTCTCTCCCCTGTACCGTTTAGGAGAGAAATGAAACAGTGAATTTGGCGGGTTCATTGTGGTTTAAAAAATAATCACAAAAGGGGTTCTTCCAGAAAATATGTGCTCCTGCTTCCAGTAGGCAGTTCCTCAGACCAAACAGAAGGGCTGGTCCGACTTACAATTTTAATAAAGGGACTTCTGAATCTTATTTATAAGTGAATTATGAATACTATGACCAGGACTAGAGGGGCCTTGCCCTCCAGCCAGGTGGAGGAAGAGAACAACTGGGTTTACTGGACTGTGTGGATTGAATTCAATGGCCTGGCACATCAGACCCAGCTTGCTTTCACTTGAACGAGCATCCTGTACACATAATCAACTGCCCCAGGTTGGAAACACAGCCCTACCATCTGCCATGGGCCAATCCAGACTGCACTGGAGCAGGGTGAAGCTCTGGAACACCTGCAATACATTGATGACATCATCATGGGCAACAGAGCAGAAGACTCTTTTGAGAAAGGGAAGAAAATAGTCCAAATATTTCTGAAAGCTGCTTTTGCCATAAAACAAAATAATATAAATGGACCACACAGGAGATCAAGTTTTTAGGAAAAAAAGACATTATGGATGTGGGAAGATTCCAATGGAAGTGATCAACAGAACAACAGCAATGTTTCCACTAACTAGCAAAAAGGAAACTCAAGCTTTCTTAAGCACTGTGGGTTTTTGGAGAATACATATTCCAAATTATAGTCTGAATGTAAGCCCTCTCTATCAAGTGACCTATCAGAAGAAAAATTTCCTATAGGGCGCTGAGAAACATCTAGCTTTTGAAGAAAATATTTGGGAGACCTTTTTTGCAGTACCTCTTGGGCCTATCCAGGCAGGAAAAGACATAAAATAATGTGGGCTATGACACATACTGGAAGAATGACCCTATCTGGAGCCTACGGAAGAAAGCACCAAGGGTTACTCCCTAATGGGTCCTGTTGTATTGTAGGAAAGCATCAAAGATAGAAAGCAGCTGCATGAAGCCTTATTCAACAAGTCGCAGAAAGGAGGAGATGAATCAGACCACTTTGCAGAAGTGACGGCTGTCCTGCTAACTTTAGACATTGCTGACTAAAAGAAATGGCCAGTGCTCTACTTCTTTATTGGCTGGTGGTGGAATGCCCTCTGGGGATGTTTACAGCAAGGGAAACAGAGCAACTAGCTCTGCAGAGGCAAACCCATCTTAGCTGCTGCATTGTTGCAAGATACCACTGTTCGTAAAAGTGCTTCATGCAAATGCCACTGAAAAACATCGAGCAACCAGCAGGTGGATCAGGCTGATAAGAGTGAAATGGCTCAGGTGGATCTGGACTGGTGAATTATTTATAGGACAGTGGGCCCCTGACACCTATGGCCATCAAGGAAGAGACACACTACAGAGATGAGCTCGTGATCGTGGGGTGGACTTTAGCACGGATGCCGTTGCACTCATTATTCATGAACATGGAGTGGTGCTGCAATCAAGAAAGCCAAAGGGTTAAAGTCTCTCTGGTATGGGGGACAGTGGTTGAAATCTTAGTACATGGAGGCATGCTAGGCTGACTTTATCAAACTCCTGCAAACCTGCCAAGGGAAGCATGATGTGTTTACAGCGGTGGAAGCAACCACCATTTGGCTGGAAGCATATCCCAGGTCCCATGTCACTGCCCAGAACACTATCCTGGCGCCACGAAAAACAAGCCTTATGGCAACATGGCACCACAGAAACAATTGAGTCAGACAACTGGACTATCTTCTGAAACAACCTCATAGACACCTGGTCCAAAGAACATGGCATTGAGTGGCTACATCACAACCCCTAGCGTGCATCAGTCTCCAGGAAAATGGAATTATAAAATAGACTTCTGAAGACTACACTGAGAGCAATGGGTGCCTGAACCTGCAGGCATTGGGAAAAGCATTTAGCAAAAGCCATCTGGTTAGTCAACAATAGAGGATATGCCTATCAAGCTGTCCATGGCCTATCAGAACTTTTATGTACTGAGGAAAGGGATAAAGTCCCCATGGCGCACATAAAAATATGCTGGTGTAGACAGCTTGGGTTATACCAGCCTGTGATAAAATCAGTCTGCCAGGCCCCAGCATTTATACTTCAGCCATCATTCTCCATGCCAGAAATGATAAACAGCACAAGAGGGAACATAGATATATATAAATTCAATCTGGAACATCTGTCATTATCTTGAACCCTTTGAAATAACAACCACCCCACACTGTATGCCAAAAAAGACTGTCATGGTTTCCTACTGGCAAGTAAGCAGCACAGTGTCAATGACTTTTACCTTCTAAGATACCTGCATGTATTTTTTTAAGTTGCATGGGCTAGATTCAATCATGTACCTCAGTGGTACATCAATATAAGTAACCTAAGGTAGCCATGCCAGTTTTGGCTGTGCATTTTTATGATTTCAGTTCAACAGAAGCCCAAAAACCACTCTGGGCAATCTCTTCTTCAGGCTCATGACAAAAAAAGAAATTATTTAAACTTGATAACTAGCACAGTAATTGTCACACATATGTTTTGCAAGCACAGAAACTTTATCAATATCAGACTCATTACATTATTTATGTTAAATTTGTCTCTTGTTTAAAAACATTTCATCAGCCTGCCATTCTGTGTTGAAAATACAAGTCATTATTAATTTAGCTGCAAAGCTTTATTCTTTTTTTTTAAAGGAAAAAAAATGTTTTAAAAATAGTTGTATACTACATAGTCACCAGAATCCATCTGTCTCTGTAACATTAATGAAAAAATCTTGGCTCAGGACTTAAGGAGTAAGCAAGAGGAGAGATTTGATGAGCATACAGAAGAAAAACAAGAGCTACCTCTCCCTGTAGGTGAACAGAAAAAGGATATGGCTGAGCAAGAAGCATGAAACTGAAATGAGATAAGGTGCATGTTGGAACTGCAGCGGAGAAACAGAGGGGAAATTCTGCCATTAGGAAAAAACAGGACAGAGACAGGCTTGGAAGAAAACTGGTCGAAAAGCCTGCACTCAGTTAAAAACTTTCTTCTTCAATGCTCAGAACAGAATCAAATCAATTCAGGTCTCACTAGGCCTTGGTTGCCTGCCTACACCTGTGATATCTGCTACTTTGTGTGCCCACAGAAAGTCTGACAGCACAGCACTATTATCAGTTGCTCTGGTAGCTCCAAAAGTAAGGATTTGTGTGGTTGGTATAAAGGCTGGCTTTGTCATAGTTTTTAACAGACTGGATATGGACTTTTGAAATAAATATCCCCATAATCCTCACTTTTTGCAGCACGATTATCTTTGAGTAGTGATTACAAACTGGACTCCTTTTGTGTGGAAGTAAACCAAGGGATGCATCCTGAGTCTGTTCCTTTCGCTAATGGCAGCCAATCCGTGGGACCAAAGAAGAAGCAAATCTCCACAGAACAGCTACAGTGAGCACCACTTCTGCAGGGTCTGTTCTGCAAAGTGGACCCACACTCATTTCCTAATAAGACACAGCTTTGGATTCCACTCCTGCTAATCACCAGTATGATATCCTGTCAGTATCTGCTTTCTTTTAAAAAGACAGACATGGGTACAAAGAAAGTCAGCATCAGAAGAACAAATGAAAAAAGTCTAGTGAAGCTATAATTAAGATTACACAGGGAAACTTAATTAGCACATTCACAGTGCATAAACAAGTATACATACCTGTTATGTTTAGATGTTAAGGTTGCCTTTAAGGATTCAGCTTCCCTTTTCCCTTTTTCCTGGGATCCCTTCTTCCTTCGTGGATACTGCTCCCTTATCCAGTTGGTGCCTTACTTTCTTAGTGCAAAGCATGACCTCACCTGACCTTCCCCGCACACTAGTCAGATGGACAGGGAAACTGATTTGTAGTTTACCTCATCTGGTGTGTATCAATGCAATACAGGGCTGCCTAATGGACAATAGTGACTTTGCACGTCAATACTGTGGGGTCCTGGATGATATTATTAGCACACAAATCAACAGCATACGGACAATTTGGGCAAACAATGAAAAATTTGTGTTAGCAGTGTAATTAATATTACATAACATACATTTCCTGATTTGCAACCATCTTCCTGAGTGCTTATAATTTTGGAAAGACAGATCTAGCAGACAACAGTGATGGTTATATTTTTAAAAGTTTGTTTAATTTAAACATGATACTACATCTGTGGAAGGACCAAGAAATAAACTGTGGTCTCTCTGGTAGATTAAAACTTCAAGACCTGTCTCCAACAACTTAATTTGTTACTGTTATCTAGTCAGAGTAACATTATACAGACAACTTTAATCTAGACAATACTTCACTACCTTGTTTTTGAGTATTTGAATTTGTCATACTAAAGTTTGTAAATGCCTTATATAGAATAAAAACCAAAATAAGCCAGCTCCTTTGAATAGATGTCAGTTGCAGCTGCAGCTGTGAAGGTCCTCACTTCAGATATGTTGGATGTAAAAACTCAGTCTTGCTCTGTGGTGCAGAACAATTTTATACTACCTCTTCCTGGTTTAAGGAAAGCTTTGCTTTTCTTTTCAAAATCCTTAGGTTAGACAACAAAGCCTTTCTTTTGTTGCCAAGCAGGAAAAGTTTAAAATTATATTCAATAGAGTCTTATCTGCAGCTTTTGAGGCAATAATGTTGCTTCTTACGTGTGGGAAATCCTAGTAGAAACTAAGGATCCAAATTTAATAAGTTTAAGGTATATTTAATAGCACCAGTATTTCCATCAACAACTGTTTGGATGCAGTTCAAAAGGCACTTAAAAATCACCACTTAGAACTAATATGGTCTTCCTATAATCCTTTTCTTGGATCACAAATATGGATTTTGTCTCTTTGCTTTTAAAGTATGAGTGAATTACTTGAATCTACGAGAATATCTTACAGTACTTTGTATGAATTGTGAATTTCATGAATATCTAATCACTAAAACGTGGACTTGGAAAATTTATTTCTTCCTAAGTAAAATCAGGAGTTTCCATTTGCTTAAGAAAAACACCCTGTCTCTTAGTAGAAAAAACCTTCTCTTTACGAAGAATTAAACTCAAAGCACTCAGGGAGAGGGTAATTTCTGTTTTTGCTATGAGGCAGTTATAATAATCACAGCCATCAAAATGAATGCCCTTTTAAAATTCCTTTTCTTCCTGAAGTGTCTACCTATGATATTCCACACAATTTTGTCTGCCTCTTGGCACCCATTTAAGATATCCTTGGCAAATGAAAACTGAATTAACAATAATACTTTTTAAATCCCTAAGGCAAAATTGAAACTTTATACACTTATAGAAGAAAACAGTTATTCTCCAAATGGCTGGCAACACCATCTCCAGGCTATATAGTAACAGATGCCAATGAAAATCATTGCACATTTCTTTATTCTCACTAGATAACCTTCAGGTATAATGATTTCAGGCTCTCTGATTTTCTGACTTACTTTCCATACATATTACATGCAACAGCCTCAACACCAAAGGTTGCACGTCAGTCACATACAGAAGAGATGAAAAATATACCTAAAATTCAATTTATTTCACTGGGTTACTGTATTCTGTGGTGTAAATGCCACATCCCCCTGAGGAACTAAAGTGACTGCAAAGGTTGAGTCTGGCCCTTCACAGAGATGGTAACTGAAGCCCAGAAAAGTCCACTGAAGTTTGTGCTGTAACCCTTCCACTTGCACTGGCACATTTTCCGGCAACTTTTGACCATTTGACTAACTTTACCCTTTGCTAGGCCCAGGGAGTTCCCCAATGCCTTGGTGGTCTTTGATCTCTTCTCTTTGACTTGGCAAAGCAGCTCTGCCTTAAGGATGGACTAGAGAAATATTCCACTCACAGCTCTAAGTCTGGCAACAGTGTGTAAGTTCCTGTTAGGATCCTGCTTATCTAGGTGACTCTTACTTTTCTTGCTTAGTAAATTTGTTGACTTAAATCCATGGGAAGCAAGTGCTCACACACATGTATGATACATATAGATTAATAAATATTACACATATTTTGTTGTTTATCACAGTGTGTAATTTATCTAGTGTGCATTATGGATAATGGTGTTTCTTTTATGCCTTTAATATTTGAATACACAGAAGTATCTTTGGCAATACTTCTTGCAATCTAAATTCTTATTGTCAGAATAGAACACAATAAAGCATCAGGAATATTTTTCAAAGTTATACTAATTTCTTATTTTTCTAATAAAGATCCTACTCTAAAGTCATACTAGTCTACTGCAACCATATTGATAGATAGACATCAATATTATGTTCATATCACCTAGTACCTCAAGAATCTTCCTCTCTTTGCCAACTCTCAAGCAGAAAGACTTAACAATTTCTCCCACTAAATGTTATCCCATTTCTATTACACTAATCTACCAGACTATCTATATCTATTTGTATGATAATCCAATCCTTTCCTATATTAACAATAATTTCCATAACCTGGAAGTACAGTAAATGTACATTTCAAATAAAAACATTATAACATTAAACAAAACTGATCCCGACAACATTTCCTGAACCACTCATTTAATTGCTTTTGATCCTAATGATTTCTATTCATGACTTTCTGTATCTTTTGTTTATCAGTTTTTCAATTCTAGGACTAATACCCTCCTATGCCATTTTAAATTGGAATTTGCCTTTGCCTGAGATTGAATAGTGTAGTTTCATTGTATTACATTTGTCTATGAATATTGATCAAAAAAGGATATCTGTTTAGAATGACATCTTCTAGGCAACGTACCGGACAATCTTAATAACACCTAATAAGAAATGTATCAGTGATATCCTGGTTCACAAAAAATAGTACATTAGGTGAAAGAAATCATCTGTTTCATAGTCCTCTCTGATTGTGTCAATTGTTTCAGCAGAATTACTTGCCGATAATGGACGCATATTCTCAAATACTTAGCAATTTAGAATCACAGAATCATAGAATGTTTGTCTTGGAAGTGTCATCAAAGATCATATAGTTCCTACACCCCTGCCATAGGCAGGGACATCTTCCACTAGACCAGGTTGCTCAGAGCCCTGTCCAGTCTGGCCTTGAATATTTCTAAGGATGAAGCATCCACAGTTTCTCTGGGCAACTTGTTCCAGGGCCTCATTACGCCCACAGTAAAGAGTTTCATCCTAATAGCAAATGTAAATCAGCTCTCTTTCAGGTTGAAACCATTACTCCTTGTCCTATCACTTCATGCCCTTGTTAAAAAACCCTCCTCAGCTTTCTTGTAGGTCCTCTTTAGGTACTGGAAGGCTGCTGTAGGGTCTCCCAGAAACCTTCTTTTCTCCCAACTGAACAATCCCAACACTTCCTCTGATTTAGAGACAAGGATGCCCTGCCGGACTGTTTCAAAAGCTCTGCACACCTCCAGGCTGATGACATCTGTTGCTCATTCCTTATCCACCAACACTGTAACCCCATCCTAGAAGGCCACTAATTCTTTCAAGCACAACTTGCCCTTAGTGAAGCCATTTTAGCCATCACAAATCACCTCCTAGTTTTCCACATGCCTTAGCACAATTTCCAGAAGGATCTGCCCCATGACCTTGCCAGGCACAGAGGAGAGACTGGCCTGCCTGTAGTTCTCTGGGTCTTCCTTTCTTTCTCTTTTTAAGAAAGGGGATTATGTTTCCCCTTTTTCCACTCAGTGGGAACTTCCTTGTACTGCTACAACTTCAACTGGTCAATATCCTTTTCATAAGTTTATAAGCTTTCAAAAATTTATTCTTTCATAAACCTTTGAAAAGAGTGTAAATAGTTGACTCCTGATGATTCCGTGGAAATGACTATGCTAGATTTGTGTGAGAATGGCTGTGTAATTTCTCACATTTATATTCCAGATAATTTACATGAAAAACAGCATCAAGTTACATAGCCTATTGGTTTTTATATACTCTAATATTCCAGAATTTATATTTTTATACTGTAACTTCCATATTTTATGGTCTTCTTAGATTATAAAAAAGTGGTCACAAATCTGTTTATCTTTTTAGACAATTCAGTCTTAAATATACATATTTATCTCACTTCCTGGCCTGTGGAATGAAGACAAAGTTTACTTCTTATAATAACTCTTGGGAAAAAAATTACCACTATTAATATTTAGGAAATTCTATGCTGAAGTGATGAAAAATGTTTTAAATTAAGATGTCCTTACCCTTGTTTGGTTTATTCCTTGTTTGGGCAACAATGAGCCTCAACATGACTGGTTGTACAGCTGCTGTCACAGATCTAGAACAGCAATCCTAATGTTAACCACATGTGGAATTTTCTTTTATCCTGAGGTTATGCTATGATTGAAGTGCTGCATTGAAGTCACTAATGTATTCAAGAGGATATTTTCCATTTATTTCAAGGGACTGTAGATTCTAACACAATTTAAAACTGAATGTACTACATATCATTCCTGCATTGACAGAAAATCTTCATCTCCACAGCTACCACTTAGGAACCTTCTCAAAGTACAGAATTACAATGCTGCATCTGATTCACAGCCTGATGGGTAACTTCTCAATCAGAGTTTGACTGAAATGTTTTATCTCCAACCTTCACAAACTCTCCTTTCTACAGTGAGAAAGTTGTTGCAGGAAATAATTCCAGCTTTTATCACTTAAAATCACTGTGGGATTGTAAAGATAGTGGAAAAGTAGAAAGCCACTCAACTATGTATTTTAGGGGCTATTTAGCTATATTAACATTTATTTTACATATGTCTACAATACATAAGAAGTAAAGATAAAGATGAGAAAGTTAAAATATAAAGTAACTTCTGGATATATAATAGCAGCAGAATTCAGTACTTTGTAATATTTCTACACTTTGTTCAGTATATATTTTTTCCTATTTTGCTGCTCAGACACTGAAGGAATATTATTACTTTTAAGGATATCCCCACCCCTTAACTAAATTAAGGGGTTTGATTCTAAGCATTGTAAGTACAACTTATTTTTATCTAAATTCAGACTCCAAATGTAAATGTCCAGTCCAAACTAGCCTTATACAATGGAGACAATCATCTCCAGATTATTCATTAGAGATTCAAGGAAGGATGCCTATATTTCTGGGACAAAATCAATTGAACAATGCACAAATGAACTTCAAAATCTCAAGAGAAACAATTTTCTTCCATTTTCTGACCCAGGCCACATACTTTACACAAGACCTTTAATAAGCAGGTTTATGTCAGCAATTCTTTGTTTTAATAAATATTATAGCACAAGACTAGCATGCTACTGCTACCAGCAGTCACAGCAAAAACCCATGCCAGTATGAAGTACATCTTGAAATTATTTTCCAAATGTATTTCACAGGGAATCTATAAAAAATTGAAGAATGCTCTGTGTTAACCCTGGTAAGCGTCCCAGCCCTACACAGCCCCTCACTCACTTTCCCCAGTGGGGTGGTGGAGAGAATTGGAATGGTAACGATGAGCAAATTTTTGGGTTAAGACAAATTTAATAGATAAAGCTAAGGTGTGTGTTTTGGTTTTGTATCCAAGAGGGGTTTTTTGTGTGGGCTTTTTTGGGGGCTAGGGGGATACAGAGGTGGCTTCTGTACGAAGTTGCTAGAGGCTTCCTCCATGTCCAACAGAACCAGTGCTAGCTCTGTCCTTATAGGGATCCATGAGCTTTTCATTATATTTTCTCTACCCTCTCCAGTTGAGGAGAGGGAGATGTACAGCAGCTTTAGTAGGCACACCGTGTCCAGGTAGGGTTAAGTTACCACACTGTGCATGTGAACAGGGCAAAACAAGTAATTTCCTCACCCTTTTCTATCAGTGGGTGTTCAGCCATCTCCAGGAAAACAGGGCTCCTTTGCATGTAAGAACAGATGCTTGGGAGGACAAACAACATCACTCTGAACATCCCCGCTTCCTGCTTCTTTCCTCCAGATTTTATTGCTGGGCCCGATGTATGTTATGGAATATTCCTTCTGTCAGTTGGGGTCAGCTGTCCCTCACAACTTCTTCTGGCCCCCAGCCTACCCACTGCCAGGAAATCATGAGATGGGCTTGATGCTTTGTGAGCACTATTCAGCAGTAACTAAAACACTGGTGTGTTATCAACACCATTTTGATCACAAATACCAATCATAGAACCATACAAGCTACTATGAAGAACATTAAATCTATCCTAATCAAACCCAGTATATAGCGGAATTAAACTCTCTCCATTTTAAATGCATTTATAGTTAATAAAGATTAAATAATAACTTTCAAAAATACTTACTAGACTGGCAATAAATTATAAAAGTTTAAAGAATTTATTAACTAGGTCAGAAGCTTTCAAAATATTCTAAATGGTAAAAAATCCCACTAGAGTTCTTTTTCAGCAATTTTTTGTCCCAACTGGAAGTTAAAGAAAGCCAGAAACGTTTTTCTAATGGCATCAGTTACTCATTTGCAATCTTTCATGACATGAAGTAAGAAACTGAATAAAATAGGGAAAAATGTGAGTCATGCCTTATTTGTCTAGATGCCTCTCCTGAAGTTAGAACCATCTGCAACATTTATTTGCTACATTAGACAAATGAATGATTTTTCATTCCCAGGGCTAAACCCATTTTTAATTTAATTCAAGAGCACGTAGAGTTTGTCCTCTGTAATGACTTCTGCAACTATTCTCCTTCTACTCTGACTTTGCCTCAGGCCCATATATCTTTAAACTGCAAAATACAAACAGGTATCCTCTTACTAATCAAAATAAGAACCAAGTTTCCAAAAATGGAATACGTATTTCATTAAAGCAGATATACAGGAAAAAATCTCAGCATTTAGCATAATTCAATATGTGTTGAGGTCAACTATGTCAGGATGTATCTCATTTAACATTGCTAAACCTTTACCTGGGTTCAGTAGATTCAGGCAAATTTAGTTCAGAAAAATCCATCAAATACTTTTAAATACAAGGGACTCCACATTATGACTCAATAAGCTGCAAGGCCACAGTTAGACACATGCTAAAAGATTATTTAGAGGAAATATTTCTGTATACTTACTCTGTGGTTACATTATTTTCTCCTAATATAGAGGAGAAAAAGTGAGAAAATATGTATACTGTATATTATAGTATCAGAATATATTTCCTCTATATTTATGTCTTTATATTCCTGTTGTACATTGTACTAGTCATTGTTGCAGATAGAGTGCAAGCCTAGAAAGGCCTTTATTCTGATCCAGTATAGAATAATTTTCCTACGCTCTTAGATTCTTAACCTACAGGGTTAACCCTACAGGGGGAACATCTGCAGCAGAGCTGCAGGGTGCCCAGGAACTTTTTGAGGAGAGTAGATCCAGGCAATTTTAAAATGTGGCTCATCTAACCTGTTGAATAACACCTCTGTATTCAGAAAATGTAGGAATTACAGCCTAAAAATCGCAGCCAATAGAATGAATTCTCATTTACATTTGTGCTCAGTGATAATGTCTGTATGAGACCTTTTTACCCTCACTTGTGCTGTGTGCCCAGATAAAATATAACAGGCAGCTGGAATACCTTTTTGTGTGATACATTTTTTTCAATAAGCTTCTCTGCTGATTCATTTTTTGCAAGTCTAGTAGGAAGTGAGGCATTTATTCTCTGCCATCAAATAAACTGACTGGTCTTGATTAAAATTTTTAGGGAAAATGACAAAATTTATGGATGAAACCTAATTCTCTCAGAACTCCCAATTCATTAACCAACCTTTGACTGGCTCTGTCCAGAAGACAGAGCCCGGTGATTTCAGTGTGGTTTGGCATCATAAATAGCAAGGTGGAGTTCAGCTACAGTCCTGCAGAATCCCATGGTAGATCTATTCTAATGATCAGAATCTGGATCTTGAACATACTTAATATTATGCATAGCTTATATGAACATTCTGGCAAAAAGAAATTCTATAAATGCTTTATTTAGAAAGATGTATAACAGCTGCTTTACACATATGTATCAATGACCACTTTTCAAGGGTCTTCGTTCCGTCCATGCTTAACTCTGAGTAACTTGCATGTGGAATTTTGCAACTTAGTTATTTTTCTCATCAAAATCCTACTGAAGGAAGAGTCATCAAAGACAAGGCAGAAAGGACCATAGAGTAATGCCAAGACTACAACAATGGTTGGATAATGATCTGAAATTTCCTCCTCTACAAATATAATTAAAAGATCTGAATTCAGGAAACTTATGAAAATGAAAAAATACTTTGCTTGACAAGACAGAGAAATTTCTAAATCTCCTACCAAGTTCTAAGTGTGAGAACTATGTCAAAATATCTATCCAATAAATACTACTAAGGTCAATGGCAATTAAGTTCTAAAACACAGAATTCAGAATAAGTGATCCAAGTGGTTAGATATGAATTACGTAACAGTACATACAATATATCTCCAACATGATTACTCTTCTGCACCATGAGTGGCTATTCAAATTAAGAATTAATTCTTAATCTATGTCCAAATCTGTTGATAAATTATTTTCTTTGTACCTTTTGAGAGGGAAATAAAGGTAGACAGTGAGCAAGATATAAGTTGGCCATCAGCACGCCAGCAATAACTTTCATGGTATGCAATAACATTTTTTTATCTGTATTGTCTGCCAAAATCTGCTGTTTGGAGGTTAGTCTTCCCCATATCTTAATAATCTACTTTTTCCAGAAGAAACAAAATCCACTGAGGTGTGTGGACAGAGTGCTCCAGATGTGTTCAACCAAGTGCTGATTACAGAGGAACAATTATTTCCTTCAACCTGCAGGCTGCATTCTTGCTCATAATGTCCAGAGAGCTGTTGCCTTTTTTTGCAAGAGAACCCAAATTCTTTTTCTGCAGAACTACTTTCTGATGAGTTGGACTGCAGACTCTACTAGTACATGGGATTTTTCTTCCCAAAAGGCAGGATTTGGCACTTCATTGAACTTCAGTCAGACCACTCCTCCAGTCTACTGAGGTCTATCCAAATAGCAGTTCTGCCCTCCACCTAATTGACTGGTCTCTTAATTTTGTATCATCTGCAAATTAGCTGTGAGTGCTTTCTAGTCCATCTATCAGTCTATTAACAAACATATCAAAGTGGTATTGGTTCCAGTTGGCTCTTCACTGACTAAATGTTGCAGTGTGCTATGGCAGGTTCCCTGCAGGTGTATTGGTTTGCCCCATAACCGGCCACCGCCATCTCCTCCCCCCCCTCCCCTGTATTTGGTTTCTCCCTCTGGAAAGTTCTGTATCCCCCTATCCCCCGTTGCCCAAGGTATTCCTCCCCTCCCACATTGCTCTCCATTGGTTCTGTACCCCTTGCCCGCCTGAATTCAAACCCCGTGTCCCTGCACCATTGGGTGTTTTGTATTTTCCCCTCCCATTCCTAAGGGTGTGACTCCGATTGCAAAAGCCATTGTCTGGCTTCTCCGTGCGATCCCAGCGCCCTAAAAAATCCTCTCCTGTTTTAACACGAGAAGCCTCTCCGCCTCGTTCCTACCTCCTCAGCGTGCCCGTACCACCGGTGGGTCTGGTGAACCCGAGCTGGAACTTGCCAACGCTCCTGTGCCCGCGAGTGGCCTCCGCCATCCTCTCCCGTCCGGGTGGGTGCCCGGCGCTTTGGTCACCCCACCAGCGGGACAGGCCGTGCCGCGGCAACTAAAGACGGGCTACCAGCCATGCTTTGTACTGCTGCCACAAGCCACTGAGCCTGGTGCTCCAGTCAAGCATCCACCTACCTTATAATCCACTGTACTGGGTTTGTCTGCCCAGGTTTTGGCAGCAGGGGACAGGGGCTGGCTACAGGGGCTTCTGTGAGACGCTGTTAGAAGTTTCTCCTATATATTCCCTGGTCAATGTCAGCCAGATCCAAGACAGATCCACCACTGGCTAGGGCCGAACCCATCAACCAGAGAGCCTCTGTAATTAAATATTTAAGGAGGCAACAGTTATTGTGCAGGAGCAAATTGCAGAGACAAGAAGAGTGAGAATATGTGAGAAAAACAGCTCTCACACCAAGGTCAGTGAGGAAGGAGAGGCAGGAGGTGCCCCAGTTGCCAGAGCAGGGTTTCCTCTGCAGCCTGTGGTGCAGAACATGGTAAGGCAGCTGTGCCCTGCAGCCCATGGAGCTACATAGTGGAGCAGAGATCCACCTGCAGCCCCTGGAGGGCCCCATGCTGGAGCAGAGAGGTGCCCAAAGGAGGTTGTGACCCCATGGGAAGCTTGTGCTGGAGCAGGCTCCTCACAGGACCCGTGGAAAGGGGACCCCATGCTGGGGCAGGTTTGCTGGCAGGACTTGTTGCACCAGGAGCGACCCAGTCAGAGATGTGATGAACTGACACAAAACCCATTCCTTGTTCCCCTGTGCCACTGCAGGGGGGAGCAGGTAGAAAATATCAGTAGTGAAGCTGAAGAAAGGAAGGGTGGGGGAAAGGTCTTTTAAGTTTTAGGTTTGTTTCTAATTATGCTACTATGATTTGATTGACTGTAAATGAAATTTTCTTTACTCCCCAAACTGAGTCTGTTTTGCCCATCATGGTAACTGGTGAGTGATTTCTTCCTGCCCTTATCTTGACTCACAAGCCTTTTGTTTTATTTTCTCTCTCTTTTCCAGCTCAGGAGGGGAGTGATAGAGCAGCTTTGGTGGGACCCTGGAATCCAGCCAACATCAACCCACCATATCTACTGATACAAATCATAATAAATGTGGCTGCAAAAGTAGCATTTCAGTAGAACAACTATCCCTTGAATAGTCTGGCCAAAACTCAGTTTAGCTGGAAAGGAGCTGTGAGAAAATAGAGACTTAGAATTTTCTGTCTTAGCCAGAGACTGTATTTACACTGACAAACAGGGATTCTAGACAACTAGCTTAGGTTACAGATCCTTAAAATGGTGTAACTTAAGTGAGATTAATCCATTCTCACTTAAGAAGCTTCCATTTGAAAACTATAGAGAGTGACCAACCTAGCAATCCTTCAGAAACAGATGCAAGTATCTGCAAAGATGGACCTATAGACCACCAACCGGAGAGGATTTAAAGGACAGTCAGAATGCTCAAAACTGTGGAAAAGTTCTCACCAAGAAACCCTAAGTTGTTTTGCCTCTGCAGTTCTGAGTCTGGTGTGGAGATGGCAAGAAGTAATGAGCCTGAACTGCAGGAAGAAAGGTAAGAATCAGGTGTTAGGAAAAGGCAAGTAACAGAGAAAATCCTAATATGCCTTGGGGTGCCTTCAGTCTCAGGATATCTCCCAGTCTTATTTTCTATATTTGTCAGCGCTGTGGTTGCTGCATTAGCAGATGCTTCTAGATAAACATACCTCTTTTTTGTGGTTAGCTGGGGGGGAACCTTTTTCCGTCCCATCAAGCATGAAGCAGCTATGTACCAAGCTATTTGATCAATCTGGATGAAAACATAAAATCTGGCCCTCAAGAGCTCTTGCCTTGACAGCAGGCAGCGTCACAAAATTACCATTTTTCCTTCTGACTGTTGGTAGAAAATAAACAATGCATTAATTCTTTTATATCTGGTTTGCAGTTCTATAAAGGAGTAATTTTTTTGCATAAAGTTACTTTCAAGCATGAGATTATTTAACCAATATTTACCATTCACGTTAGAACATTCAAGCAGAAATCGTAGACGTATATAAATGAAATAAACTTTAGGCCTACATTAGTATAAATTAAATATTTTTTGGTACTTGACATGTCATCAACCACAATACTATGCTGACCGATTAAGTAAAATTAGTTGTTTAATGTTTCATTTCCTAATGAATGAGTAAGAATCTAAGCTGGTCTTACTGGGAATGTGTGTGTAACAGATATGATGAGCAAGGCACTCACTATGAATTATGCAATTCTTACGGCTAGTAGTCCACACCACCTATGCTTATGGATATATTTTAAGTACATACATCAAACTATCTAAGAAACAATAGTACAGAAATCCTGGATGCTCAATACACTTAACAAGGATATGTGGCTTATGGTTACATTTGAAAGTAAGTTTTCCCAATTCCTTTAATATATAATTTATATTTGCATTCTATTATACTGTGTTGGTTTAGTTCTCCTCAGTGTGGAATTGAGTTCCCTGGGGAAATATTTCATACCAATAGAGCCATAGTCTTTAGGTGACCTTTAACCAAAAGGGTTTTGTCCACCAGCAAGACTGAAAATGCTGACCAGGTAGCAAATGAAAAGACTTTTTAGCTAACTGATAAATAGCCCTGTCATAAACATCGGAACTTACTGGTCTTCAAGACACATATCCTGTGTTATCTGGAATTGTCAAAGAAAAGATCAGTGCCTCAGCATCTGCATGGATTATCTGTGCAAATATAATGACTGCTGCTGCCAGCAGGGTGCTCCAAGACAGGTTTTAACAAACAAGACATTCACCTGGAAAAGTTCAGCAGAGGATCTATCATAATAGAAACCATCAGGCACACCCTCTATCACAATATGGAAGACAAATATATATACATGCTTTGTTCAGATCATCTTTCCAGATGCCAGACCCAAAACCAGCTATTACTATAGAAGTAGAATGGTTAATATTTAATTGTTGTGCAAAACCTGCTGGACTGTATAAATGAAGGAAATCAGTTCCTTCAGAAAAGTGTGACATTTCTCTGGATTTAGAGTATCATGAAAAGTTAAATGACTGGCATTTTCTGGAACCAAATATGAATTTTATGTGCTGTATGAGTGGAACTTGCATGACCAGATTATGAGAATTAGCAATCGCTGAATAAACTGCCACATTCTTCCCATCAAAATGTAAAACCATCCAGTGGGAGCCTTAGACTTATGTAGAACAAGGCAAGCCACAAAGTATTTTCATCCTATCCAGAGCTGCTGCAGAAAATTGCATCAAAAATCACAGAATTCTCATGATAGCTTTACAGCTAATATCCCCCCAAGTACTCACGACTCCCAGACAATAAAAGTGGAAATGTGATGAAGTTATGAGCCTAAGGGATATATGAATGTCCATTTGTATATAAAATAAAAGTATGAGCTTTCTACACAGTATTCTATTCTTTGCAGTTTCTTAGCATCTAGCTTTTTACTGAACTTTCCTTCTGTAAAGGTGACTTGCATTTGCTCCAGATAAATTTTGTCGGTACTAGAAATTTTAAAACTAAAAGAGCTGTATAAGCAGAAAGCTTATTCTGTTAAAATGGGGAGTTCATACATAGTTTGAGGTTGGAAGGTAAGGAAAGATGAAAGTGAGGCCCCTTCACTTAGACAGCTGAATTCCAACAGCAGTTGGAAGGCGAAGATTAAAACTTCGACCATTCAAGAAATGTTCCATTTAGCTGAAACAGTCCTTATCTTTTGGCTTTATAAGATAAACTTCTCTAACACAAACTGTAATTATAGGAAGTATTTCAGGAAATTGTTACAGTACAAAGGAACATTTTGCAATAATATGCAGGATAAATACTGTAGACATTAGCAGGTTTAACTCTTCTGGGGTCCATACTTGCCCTGGTCACTGGCTGATGTCCAAGGAGAAAAAAACATTTGTTTTTAAAAATTATTGAATATTTTTGATAGCACTTTGCCAATACTTACTTTGTAAATCTTTTATAGTAAGTCTTTTCCTTCTCCAGCCCAGTATTAGTTCTTCAGACATGTCTCATTTTCTATCATCTGCTCTAGTATATCTTCAACTCCTCTTCCTATAGGCCTTTGTTATCTTATACTGCTTGAAGCTAATGGTGAGAGATACCAAAGAATAAATCACCATAAGTCACTGTTCATTTTTGTCATTTATATTGCTTAATGAATCTATGGGAAGCAAAATATTTTTCATTTTACTTATCTTAATCAAAAATCTTTAGGAATTTTTTCAGAAATAGGCTAGCAAAATTTGATCTTACTAATACATGCCAGCTAGCTAATTCAGTACTAGTGTCATATATTCTGCATGTTAATATAATACATCTTGCTGGTCAATAATTAGGTTATTGTAATTTTATTTCTCATGACCCATAGAACTATGAATAAGTAATATGTAGTTAGCATTTGATAGGCTAATAACAACAACAGTAATAATAATAACAATAATAACAATAATGAAAAGATACACTCCCTGTTCTTTGCCATGTGTAGTGTCTCACTTCAGTGAGTGCAGGGTTTCTTCCTGTGGCCCAGGTATTGCATTTAACCACTCGCTCATGGCACAGTAACACTACAGAAGATTACAGAAAATAAGGAGATGCTCAGTATGAAGCTGAGATTGTTTCAGCCCTCCTTTCCAAGTGGTGGTACAGAACATTCCCACATGTGCAGTTGTCCATATTGCAATCTGCCCAGTTCATCTGTTTCAATTGTGCCATAAGGGACTCTCAAAACAATGACTCCTAAGAATTAACAATTGAGTTAAATCAAATGGTCATGGATTATACATATAAGAGTAAAATCATTTTGTAAAAGTTCTCCTTTCACAATGATACAATATGTAGATGAATCAGAAGGGCTTTATCCCGAATTGGAAAAAAATAGGCAGACAGATAGATAGATAGACTGACAGATAATTCTTACAAAGAAATTCCTAAGAAGTACTAGGAGAATTCCAAGCATTAATACTGGCTGTTAGTTTGGTTTTACTGTTAATGAAGGATTTCTAGCTATTCATATTTTTCATTACACGCAAAAACAAATAGATCTTTCTTACCAATTCGATTACAGGCAATTCAGTTATTTTTTTGCATGTTGATTGCATACGTGTCAGGAGGAAGCAGATTTCAAATATCTTTAGGAGTCTTCATACAAAGTCGTAATACATATTTGGATGGAAGAGTAGAACCCTCCCTTTCCATTTTCAAGACTTCTCTGTGTCCTAAAAATCACATAAACTCTACAAACCTGAACCAGCCAAACTGTTCAAGTTATTAAGAAATTTTGTTAATAAAGGATTACTTTCCTAACCTTCTCTGGGTTTCTTTGCTGACTGATTCATTTTCATTACACGCATTCTGTTCTCTCCAGCTGCTTCACATGGTAGCTTTCACAGACTTATTTAACATTGCTGAGGTTTCCTTACCTTGTGCTGACAAGGATTTTAGAGGGCTGAGGCTGGAGGCTGGTGTTCAACATTTACCACAAGTTTGTACAAAGATCTGATCAGCAGTATAGTTAGACTTGCTTAGAATTTCCTCACCCTAAAAAATAAATTACACCTTCAGAACTGTGGATAATGTGAGTGCCTTTGTTCTCAGGGGATAAAAAGTTCTTTTCACTGTATTTTTAAAAATCTTTGGGGTTTTTTGTTTGTAAAAGAAAATTTAAAAAAAAAAGAAACCTTACTTTAATTCTTTCAAAAACTACTATCTGCAGTATAACTTCATAGCCGTGTGAAGATGTTCATGTTCAAATAATTAATTTTTAAAGCATTTTAAACCAATTAGTTCTACATATTCTGTTTAATAGAAAAGGTTTCTTTATTCTCCAGCACTTACTTGTTCATTGACATTACCACGGTTGTTGGGAAAAAAAAGTTATTTCTTGGCAGCAGCAGCAAAAATGAGTAAAAACTGACATATGTTCAAGTCTCAACTTTGTTTTCCAAATAGTTGAGTGCACACATGTATCAACAGCTTTTGCTAGAACTACTCTGAGGCTTCCACATCCACATCTGAGTCCATGCATTGGGTGCAATGACCCACTGCAAGCCACTGTTGTGCAGATAGCTTCTTACCAAAAGTGGAGACCAAGAGTCTGTTTTGCTAAAACCTTGCTCAGTCCTTAATCCAAGCAGCTAGGAAGCAAAGAGCATGCCCAAATGAGCCACTAAATACAGAAAATATATTTATAAAACAATATAGCTGGATGGTGTTTCTTGTATATAATGTATATAAAGAAAGGGATTTATGACTCGTTTTCGCAGTGACATGTATACTTTGAGGAGTCACTGCCATAAAACAATGTGAGTAACCTAGCAGCCCCGTTTTACTCATAGCTGAAGCCAAGTAGCTTTTATGGTGCATTCTGCATGTTTGAAAAGAGTTCATGTGGATTTCCTTTTCTTGAAATGAAAGAATATGTAAAGTAGAAATGCAGTCACAACACAGTCTTCTTTAATCGACTTTTACAAGCCTTTTTTACTTTTCCAATACCTGTGCATGAAAGAGAGTGAGGCAATTAATCTGATGTTCTTAGCTGGGAAGTAAAAGATGTTGATGGCTAAAATAATATTCTGGCAATAAGGAATTTGCCAGTGACTTCTTTAACTACATAGTGTCTGAAAGGACATGCCTGTGGTGTCATGGCCAAGCCAGAGGACAATCTTAGAGTAGCTGAGAAATACCCCTAAAAATGTTATGCCCTGGAATCTTTACCAGGGACAAAAGAAGACAGGGGAAAAGCACTAGAATGTGACCATTTTGACTTAGTGCTTTCATAAATTTATTGCAAAAAGTGAAATTACTAAGTGATTTTCATGTTCTCACGCATACTTCAGCACAAGCAGATATCAAAACTGAAAAAACCATTTAGGATTCTTCTTCAGAGGAGGAAAGCTCTATTAGAAGGAAACTGATCCCACACACCTACATTTTCTGCTGGTGTCTCAGAGTGATATCATTTTAGTCCTTAGCATCTTCCAAGGCAATTCCCTTTTAAGACTGACTCTGTAATGATTATTAGCATAATCTACCCCTGGCTAATGTTCTTCTTCAGACCAGCTGTTTGTCCTTGTACTAAAGATTTCCATGGGGAGAATGAGTTATGATTTTCAACCCAATTATGAGTCTTTCTTATCTCAATCACCTCATATACCAAAGTTTTTACTTACCTGGTAACCCTGGTGCTATTACATTCTCATTTCATACCACATGACATGGCCAAAGTGTAGGAGCTGCACTTAACCTGATCAGAAGAGCATGTGGCTCACTAGGGGCACAGCAGGAACAGGAGAGTAGAGAGTGCTGCTGTCCTTCTAAGATGGGATACTATAAGGAGCGTAGAGCTGTTACAACCTTAAAGGTATGTAATTACAGCCCTAAACTGCCACGACTCTGTCTGTCCAGCTGGCCGGTGTGACCCAAGCGCCGGGCACCCGTCTGCACGGGAGGGGATGATGGAGACTGCTCGCAGGGCGCAGGAGGGATGGCAGAGCTCCAGCAAGGGTCCACCCAGCCCACTGATGATGAGGGTGCACCAAGGAGATAGGAAAGAGGCAGAGGGACTCCTTCGTGGAGAGGCAGGGACTTTATTCAACTTGGAGACCATGTGAAAGAGCGCCGCAGGGCTGTTACCCGGGGTGGTNCTAAACCTACTCCCATTTTTTGTTACATTCATCACATGACTTGTGTCTAATAAAGCTGTCTTTCTAGAATGATTACATAGATTAAAAACAGGTTAAATGAGCAGGTGTCTTCAAAATAGATTAAATAGAATAGAATAGAATAGAATAGAATAGAATAGAATAGAATAGAATAGGTTAGAATACATAAACAACTATGAAGCTCCCAGCAAAATATTCCATACAATCCTTGAAAAGTTGCATGGTTAAGTTATAAACTCTCATTTGAGAAAAATACTCCCAATACTATAAAATGCTGTAACTACATATGTGTGAATGATTTATAAACCCCCAGAAAATAAAATGTTTGGTTTTCAGATGTTTTGCTCATAATGCCACATGTTTTGGCACTCTCTAATTTTTCTCTTCTCCCAAGCAGTAAGAAACCTTGCTGTTGTCTCTCTTGTAATAATTCGCAGTTCCCATTTGGTAAATTCGTATGCATCCAGAGTGGTCAGAAAGCTCCATTAACTTCTCTCCTTGTGGAGACTTCTAAGGTGATGTGACTATTCCCAGTAAGAATAATAATATGAATAAGGATATTATGAAACTTTAGTGTCATCATATCCCTAACACTATTACCACTGAATACAATCTGCATTTTAAACTATTTCTGGCTTCACTGCCACTGGCTATATTATCATCATTCCTATTTCAAAGTTCCCCTATACCTCAAGAATATGTACTGCAGATTAATGATAAAATTACCATGTGGCTCAGAGGGAAATACCAGGTAATTTTTCCAGCAAGTTGCTGACTAGGTGCAAAGCCTGAAAATAAAGAGCAGGCCTTACCAGCAGGTCCAAGGGAAGTGAAACACAGAAAAGTAGGTGTCCTTTGCTGACATCTTATAGAGGACAGGAAGAAATGAAAGGCTCTGCCTATAAGAGCAAATGAAATAGAGCTCTGGTACAGGCTCAAGCATAGAAATGTGGTCATCCGTGCTGTTAGCACTGCAGCAGACTGCGAGCTGTGCTTTGAGATGAAGGGTAAAATAGCCTAGGGAAGTGACACTATGTGTTTCCCTTTTCCCTATGATATGCTAAGGACAGAACAGAGTTGACCTGAACAACTAGTATTTTTCTTACAAAGAATTCATGCCACTGTCTTTAAAAAAGATACTTCTTCAGATTCAACCTGAGAGTGGTGCTGGTGCTGCCATTCAAGGTCACATCCAACCATGTCATGTGTGATTCAGGAATGTGCAGAGATTAGGAGATCTACTACCATACCATGTGTAATGAAAATGAGACCAAAGACAGGCCATGAACATCATGCAAAAGTAACCTTTAGTGAGGGAGCCTCCAGTATCACCAGTTAGTCAGCTTACAAAAGAGAAGGTGGATGAATGCCTTATCACTGTATGCATTTTATTGTTGATGAAAGAGACATGTGACAAAGGAGTTCCACAATTGGGTAGCATGCCTTTTGAATTTAAACAAACTGGCCCAGAATACTATGCAGTTTTCTAAAAGGGATAGCAAGGATAGAAGGAATAGTTTGGGATTTGAGATTTCTGTGCAGGACTGGGACATATATCACTGAAATTCCATTTTTTTATGGCCTTCAGAGATGGGCTGCCTTATTAATGTTTACATGTCTCTAGAAATTACGGAAATTGTGAAAAAAGTCTAAAAACAACATGGTTTTCATCATCTTCTATGAGAGTCAGGATGTGAAGGGGTTTGGTTTTGGTTTGGGGTTTGGGTTTTCTGGGTTTGGGCACGGATGGGGGTTGTTTGTTTCCCTTAATAATGTACATATGTTCAGAAGTATTGTAACTTTATATTACTTTGCGTTCTTGAGGACAATGGAGGTTGTTACTACCTGTTATGTGTCTGTCTTTACCTTGAACTGAAAAACTGGGAAGGATGGACCCTGTTCTGCAGTAGAAGAATGTTTGTTCCAAGTGACTGGTTAATGACTCTTTCTCTCAGGTTCAAAGTCACTATCAGAAAAACAAAGAAACTGCTCATCTGTTCAGCTCAGTAGTATTTTTAGAAATATTTTTAACTACTGAATCCTGGCTAAGGTGAAATCATCTTGAAGTATTTCACCAGAAACTGGTGGAACCTCTGTCTCACTCATAGCTTGCTGTGGCTTAGCTGTTCAACATTTTGAAGATCAGAATCTCCAAGTCTAATCAAAGTTGTTTGGATTCCTATAGGAATTTCTGAGTGTGAGTTAATCTACTGAATACACAAAGTCAGAAATGATCTAAAGGTCTCCCACAGCCTTAAGCTCTAAGTACCTGTTTAATTAATGGCCCCATCACTTGCACATTCAAGTGTAAACCAGGCAGACTGTTGTGGTTTTGCTCAGTTATGAACAAAATCTTTGCAAAAGCAACTGATGTCACTTTGGTTCGCATGTTCCCCCTGTCCCTGAGTCTTTTTGCTTTCAAAGAAATGAGCCTCCAAAATCAAAAGTGATCACACTCCAGGCTACTGAGAGAAATCAACAAATTAAAAAGAAAATATTTCACATCCAGCAGAGAAGAATGAGAAAAATTGGAAAAATTACAGTAAACCCTTGAAGAAAGAAAACAAACACACGTTCCACATCTTCACTGAAATCCCCTATATTTCATTAAAAATGTGGATAGAATGTATTTGTCAAAAAAAAAAGGGAAGTGTGAAAAGCAAGTGATCAGCATATTTTGTATCTGTGTAAAATATAGCACTCTAGGCTTATTCTAAACTTCTTATGAACCTTCTTATTTAAGATACTTTACTATAAATAATAAAAAGACATTGCTTATATAATCTTAAATGAAGTAATATTGTGTAGCCATAATATAGTATATTTGGTGCATTTAGCTTTTGTCTGAGGACAGGTGCACACAGGAGTCAGCTCTGCCCTCACTTCAATGCTTCATCAGGACCTCTTTGTGAACAGCTGGTGCACAGATCTGTTGGTGAAGGAGCAGGAGAGGGCAGACATCTGCTGTGCTGCATGAGCAGAGAGAGCTTGCTCTTACAAATATCAGTTTTCTTACCACTGCAAGGAGCATAGACTTGTGTGACCATCTGCCCACAGTTTTGGTCTGCAAACACTCAGTCTTCCACCTCCAATATGCACTTGAAAAATTGAAATTAGGAACTCCACTAAAATTTCTCTAATAGTAAATTGTTTCCCGCTCAGTATGCTAAGGTGTGGAAGAGTATTGACAAAGCCTAACATCAAGACATATCACAAGATCTTTAACCCTCAGTTTGTTGATCTGATGTTACCAATGAAGACAAAAAAACACCAAAGCCAAACCAAACCTAAAAAACAAAAGAAAAAACAAACAAACCCCAGAACAGTTTTTAAAGTGATGACACTTAGTTCTCCAGAGAGATTCGGAGAAAGCAGAAGGAAAGCTACTGAAGTAGGTTGCTTTTAGTTCAATATGCCTAAATTTTTGCTGCCTTATTTGACATGTGTGTTCACTGCTGAGGTATGTTTAGGGCAGACGATATGAAGAGAAAAAGTGAAAATGCTACCCTTCAGTTTTATAAATTTGAGTGTTCACACTTTATTTGTGAATTATAAATACACATTAAAGTCAGGATTGTCTCTTCCCTGTTTCCTTCAGAACTGCAATAAGTATGGCCTTGGTGTAAGTCTGCTATATTTTACCTTCTTTATTTTCTATTATGTTCACTCTAAGGTGCAAAATATGAGTAATGTCAGAAATGACAGTAGGAGTAACACGTACCCAGGCTCTCTTGCTAAGCAGAGATACAGTGTATATATCACAGAAAATAATTTCTCAAAGGTAGATTAAGGAACTGATGTTATAGAAAGTTGATTTGTACTAAGTCCCTGTAAAATTATATCATCATAAAGGTGGGTTAATGGATTTAGAGAAGATAGGAAAAACAAATGCATTCTTTTGTTAAAGCAATTTACTGTGTTATGAGTCTCAGGGAAAACATTGGAGATAAATTAAAGTCGATAGCACTTGAGTGAAGAATGATTCTTACAAAAATGTAAGGTTGTGCTGACACTATAAGGTGAGCAGTTCTTGCACAGATTTCCTATTTTCAGATGCTACACCTGCACATAAAAACAAGGGTCTGATTTTCATGTGTCTCAGGGACATGCTGAAACATATTTATAGTCTCAGCCAGCCTTGTGGCAAATCAGTGGAGAGTAAGAAAAAAACCAGATAATGTAGCATAGATGTGGAATATAAATAAAAGGAATTGAAGTATAAAACCTTAAACTAATCAGTTTGGAGAGAATAAATATTTTAATAGAAAATAAACCAATTTGTATTGTATTATATTCATATATCTGACTTTGTTTATGGCTATGCAGAAGAACAAGGCAGATAAATAATCCATACTTAAATCAAAGCCGTGAACTCATGGAATATCTGGGTGCATTTCATTGCCAAAAAAAAAATCCATTTATTTCTCCATAATTTCTTCAGTTTTTTTAGAAAATAAGCTAGTCTTAGAAATAAAGAGAAGACTCCAGAACTTTTATAACTCTAAGTTGCTACTAGGATGAAGGTCATGTAAAAGTCTCAATAGAAGTACTGAATTTTAAGCAATTATAGCACAACAAGAAGAAGAGTTAATGTCTCTTGCTTAAGAGACTTAAAAAATTATGGAATAAAAAGATTGAATACAGGAGGAAAAAAATCTGAGGAGGTCTTTCAGTCATTGTTATTTAACTAGTGAAAGACTTTGTGGGAGAAGTCATGTACTTCTGCAAAGTGAATGCAATACCACACCTCTCACTCTGAGGGACAGAGTTTAGAAATCAGTACTGGCCTACTGCCACAGTAGAAGATGTTGAAGAAGGCAGGCAAAGACCTATTTTTCTCCTCTGAAAGACAGCACCTCAAACATCAAAGTTACTCCTTTTATTCCACCCAGTCATCAGATAATAAGCTGAATAAGAATTGGAGATTAGAATGATGCATGGATGCTCATCTGTATCTCCCCTTCACGCACAAAATCCATTTCACCCTTAGTATGGGCACACTTGTATATTGTAAAATTCCAAACTTAAGTATCCACAGATTCTTCCTTACGTTTTTAGCCTTCTTTGTTTATGTATTTCTGCCTGGTCCAAAGCACTTTCACTCAAAGGAATTATTTTAAATTTGCCTAGATTCCCTTTCTATTAATAACCACTTGATTCCCAACTGAAGAACAAGGATTACTAAACCCTATAAAGTTAAGGGCTTTTCCATGGTATCACAGGAAGGTATAAATCTGCACGTACCTGCTCTCCTGTTCTTTGTAAACTCTCCATTAACCTGATACTTGCATTAGAGGATCTGAAGGACAAAGAAAAAAAATAAATTTATTTGGTTAGGGACATTGCAGTGGGACTTAGGTTACCTCAGACAAGGACAGGTTATTAATACATCATGTTTTAAAAGCAGTTGTGGGAGACAGCCTCATGTTGTGAAGGTATCAGCATTTCCCTAAACTCAGATTTCTTAGACAGTCTGTCCTGTCTCTGTGTGAATTCTGTTAAGCATTTAATCAGTTCTCATGGTCCGTGGCAGAATCTCAGTGTAACTGTCAGAAGCATCAAGTAGTACATAAACTGACACTAAGGACCCATGAGCTTTAGGGATTCTCATTAAAGAGAATCGAGACTTTCAGCATGAACATAATGTACCAGCTGCAGTTTGTCAGCATCTTCTTTACATCTTAATAGAATATCTATCATGACCAAACATGGCCTTGGCATTGTTTCAGACTTGGAGTGTTTTAAGATAGTTGGCTTTTTGGTAAACCTCTTCCACTTCTGGCATCTCTTACTCTTTTTCTAACCACTCTTCTTAGCTGACATAAGATAATGATAACAGCTCTGAGCAAAAATTCAGTCTGCTTGGTCAGTGTCCCTTTCAATAGGTCCTTCAGGATTAAAGGGAAGAAAATCTGCCATTTTGTTGTAGAATGATAGAATGGTTTGGGTTGGAAAGGAACTTAAAGGTCATCTAGTTCCAACCTTCCTCCTTTTTCCCCACCAAAGGTAGGGATGCAAGCCTCTAGATTATGTTGCTTAGGGCCCCATTCAACCTGGCCTTGAACACTTCCAGGGACAGGGCATCCACAACTTCTCTAGGCAGCCTTTTCCAATCCCTCACCACCCTCTGAGTAGAATAAATTTTCAAGTTTTGTTCCTGTTATGGACTGTTGGGGAAAATCAAAAGTAGAAATTGCAACCCTTTGGAAAATGGCAGGCTTGTTGTAGTGGTAATGAATCCTTTGGAGCGTACTCTGGGCTTAGATTTAAGAAGTGGGAAGGAATCTTGCAGTTGGGGTCAATGGATCTTCTTGAAACCATAAGGAAGTTGAGGAAAAGTTTTAGAATCTGTGTTAGTAAGTGATCCAAAACCAAATTCAAACCTAATCATCACAGTAAGAAAACCACTGAGATACAGGAATAAAAAGGTTTTGAGGCTAGTTATTTAGAAGTACATAATTTTCCTGCATTGTACATGTTGCCAGAAACATCAGGTCACGAAAAAGTTCCATAAACTTACTACATGAGTCTGCTCTCTCAGGTGTAACATCACCTCACAGGTGAAAAGATCTATCTGGCTCTTTCCTGATTGTGTAACACACAAGTCACTGGATCAAATAATATGATCTATCTACGAACTATCGTAGTGTTTGTAGGAAATACAGATGAAAAAAATAACAGTTAGTAAAATACCTTGCAAGATCTCATCACACTGTAAATCTGGAGGTTATTGTGTTGTTTCTCCATACTCCATCCTAGAAATCTTTTGTTTTAGTATACCATGTATCAAGGAAAAACTATTTCAAGAAAACCATCTGAGTAATCTGAGTAGGAAACTGAAAAGGAGATGTCATCTAGAGAGTTTTGTCTCAAAAATGTGTCTTTTGCGAATTCTGACTCTTATTGAATTCTACTAAAAGTGTTTTTTTCCCCCCTACACAAATATTACAGCCAGAAGCTCTCCACATCTCAATGGAGAAAAAAAGGGCTTAAAACCTACCACTGCTCCTGGAATCAAATCCAAGATTCTTCTTCCTCCTAAGTACTTTGTTTATTATACAGGTTTTTATATCTTTATTTCTAAATTACTGATTCTTGGCTTCTCTTTATGCACAGTGGATGTCTCAGCAGATAGGCCCATGAATGCTTTCATCTCAGTATATCCCATACACTCATTTCTTGAGCAATAAACTAAAAGCATTTTGTGTGGTGAGAAATGTGCACTTCATTATCTCAAGATAAAGGAAACTGAATTCTGGCATAGTAAGAACTAAACATTGAATACAGATGAAAGATACAGATCCAGTTTACTCCTTCAGCTGTATTTTAAAAGAATACAGAACTTTAAATCCTGCAAAGTTTCATAAGGTAGGTATCCAAAATAAGTCGATGATTAATTGCAGATTGATATAGGTTATAAACTTGGAAGTGAGCTAGACATTATAAATTTCCTCTTCAAATATTGTAATCTTGCCTCTGCCAATAGCCCTGCTGACATTCTGTATGCCCTTTAGCCACATTTGCTTTTGGCTCCTGTCAGGGTTTCCTGCCCAGTTTGTTTGAGAAATGGGGAGTGCCTGGATTACAGCACAGAGCTCAGCATCGTTCCTGGAGCCGATCTCCAGGCAGCCAGCGTAAGTTTTTCAGCTGTCACGTGCTCCCACTGTGAGCTCTGTCCAGCTGCAGAGTCTGTAAAGCTATATGCTTTAAATACCTGTCATCATAGTGTCAATGGTGTATTCAGTACACTGTGAGGAATTACTATCAACCAGATTGTTCCTTTATGCTTGTCTAGTCAATAAAGTTTAAATAATATCTAATTCAAATACAATACTAGTCCATAAAAATTATAGGTAGGAAATACATCAGATTCAAATTATCTGTCTGTTCTCTGGCAAAGAAATAGCTATAAATCCTACAGCAAATCTGCATATTACCCTGTACTTTTATGCCTTCTACTTTTGAGAAACATGAGAAAGTTCAACCTTGCTTACAGGACAATCACACTCAGAGACACTGAATAAAATCCCAGTTATTTATACTCAAGTGCCATAGGACTGTTGAGAGATTTTCCTATTGCTCCTTGGAAGGTTAAATTCACTTTTGAAATATAATTGGTCCCCAAATAAAAGAGTAATAGGTCAGCATTTAATAAATATGGACTCCAGTGTTTACAGTTTACCAGGTATTTTTCCGTTATTGTCTGTATATATTGGTACACTTCTTCCAGGTTTCTGAGCTATTATGTCCCAATAATGTTCCTTGTCTGTAAAAGCAAAAAAAAAAAAAAGCAATATTTACACAAATCATGTGCAAATATTATGCATATCCTGTGATTGCATGATGAATTATTAAAGGATACTTTCACAAATATTCCTCATTAAATGTTAATCTTGTCGATTTAAAAATACAAATAAATTTGAATTTAATGCCATCACAATATTAAGGCTTTCAGAGACAGACCATAGTAACCATATGGATACAAAACAAAGACTGGAATTTTGAACACAAATTATTACTTGGGAGCCCAGTCAAACTGCAAAGCAGCTGCATCATATCTCCCTTACGCTGTATGTACTGGCGTTTCACTAATAGTGAATATGTTGCCATAACATTGTTTTCTGCTTTAAAGTGTAGATTTGTTCTGCAATGCAGTTGCTTTGAATTATACTGATCACTGATAGTCATTCTAAAACTAAGCATAAGAGAATTACATCAGCGATCAATGGTGTTGATTCACAATGTCCATCATTATAAAATAATATATTGCGCAAAGAGGATTTCTTATGTATATATAATTCCTAAATATTTAATGAAGGGGAGTACCTAGAAACCAGAGTTTCAGTCTTCTGCATGTAATAGAAGGCCGCCCAAAGATCTTGAATCAAAAAAAAGTGAAAACTGAAGAGAAAAAAGGAAATTAATAAGATAAAAACGGCCATTGTAAAAATGATCAAGCTATTGTGTAGGCACCCAGGCAGTGTAAGAGATTCATTGTCATCTTCTGGTCCTATGGAAACATAACAGTGTTAGTGAAAAAGAATTTCCAGACAAGATCTTTGCTCGTGCACTTTCCCAAGCACGTTTGTTTACATATTTGTAGTGTCGCCTTGACGCCAGATGCAAGCTCACAGTTAGTCAGTAACATTGTCAGAGGAGGGCAGTGCTTTCTGATGCATAATTTACAATATTGCTGATGCATCTTTTTTCCATTCCTCTATACTGGAATGAAAGATCATTTTATGCAATATAGTCCTGGAATATCCAGGCAAGATGTCATACCTTGAACTACACTGTCATGGCATTTTTCTTTTTCCTTTTTCCTTTTTATTTTCCTTTCTTTTTAATTATTACACTATTCAGAGAGCTTTTAAACTTATTCAGAACTCAGATCTACTTTAAATATTATGAAATATTCTTGCTGAATTAAAGCTATCTAGCCTATTTGATTTAATCAATTAAGATTTTTAAGTGCATCCTAACTCTATGCTCAAAGAGACAACACTCATAAATCAGCAGACAGTCTAAATTAATTGCCACAGGTAGCACCCTGCCAATAGCACATTTAATTACCTTTTTGTTGTGCAGAGTGGAAGATCAGAAAGTTGCTGCTACCATTAAGGAGAGAAAGAAAAATGAGTATATATTATAAAATGATTATAATGCTTGCAAATATTCCAAAGCTGCATTCCACTTGCAAATTACACTTTCAGGGGTCTTTATGTTCTATATGTATAGTTACCCCTCACATCAAGCATACCTCTGTTCTATTTCAGATTGAATTGTCAATTCAATACCAATGAAGCAATGACTTCAGAGCAACTGACTGCAAAGAACAATTTTAGATAAAACCAAGTCTACATGTTACTGAGCAGTGAATGTAGCAGGAACAAAACAAGAGATTTCTTTAGTCTTTCAAATAGTAGCAGGTAGAAGATAAGAAGATTGAAAACAAAGAAAACTGTTAAAATAAAAATTTATATTGGTAACAGAAGACCAATTTCTAAAACTCAAGAAGCTCAGATTTATGGTGAGATGAAACAAACTCTGTTCTTCATCCCTCCTTTTCAAGTGTCAACCAGCGTACTACACGGATATACCACATGGACCAGGTCTGTGTGGCCTTTCCATTCAAAGGTTCTGTCCTGCCTTCCTTTGCTTAACCCAAATACTTTTGAAATAAGTTTAAAGGTTTCTATCAACTTTATTTAAATGGTTACATAGAATCTTGAGTCACTGGACATCAGAGAGTGATGTCCAAACTCCAACTCANTCTCTCTCTTTTGGCCCAGGCCTTATCCTGACAGAACGGTGTCTGCGTGGTCCTTTCGTGTCTGAGTACGACACAAACTCCAACTCAGAGAAGGAGTAACTTCAACATTAGATCAGAATATATGCACAGGTGGAGGTTCCCCAACCAATATGGGCAAATTTATTAACTTTTTAGGTTCAAATCATAATTTTAGGAATTTTTAAAAAGGTTTGGAATTTTCAAAAGATTTTAACTAAGTTCAAGATTAAAAAACAATCTGAATCAGGAAAGAAATTGTGCCCTTGCTGGCAGTTCCTGTTTCTCAGTCTTATCCAGCCTAGAACACACAAATATATGTATAGTATATATATAAATATTATATATACACATATATGCACTTTCCTGCCCCTGCAGTCACCATTCAGTCAAACAACTCTGCATGTGCTTATTTCTCAATTTTTCTAAAAATGACTTGCAGGAGATGTTCTGTGTTGAACTGAGGTGGATTTGAAGAAGTGCTTGCATATTTTAGGGGGAAGTTGGTAGAAAACATTTTTGGAACTCAAAGATATGAACTCCAGGACCAGAACAGGCTGATTGGAAAAGATTTGTTGAATGTTTTCTTTACAAGTAAGAAAGAATCTTGCAAAATGGTGATATAAAATTACCAAATAATGACAATGCTTTTACAACCACTCTCTGTTCTCCCTGGGGAGGTACAAAAAAGCACTAAGCAATGCAATATTTTGGAAATCTGAATATATTTCAGATTTTTATTTGCTTATCATACTTGTATGTTACAGCTAACTGAAAATGTATTTGAGGTATAAACATAGCATTTGGAATTACTATTTTTATAAATCATGATTATTATTACTATTTAGCCTAACTGTAAATAGAAATTTATGCAAATTTTTTTCCTCAAAATGAACTGTGTTTTGAAACTTTGAATTTTTACACAGTTGTAATTAATACATAGCTGAGATAAGTGTTTTTATCTCACCTTATAACAGGTAGTTCAGAATATGTATTCAATAAACTTTTTCTTTACACACATAAAAAGTGTATGGACATAATCTCAAAAGAGACATTGCAAACAATAAGAAGAGGAATTATTGACAGGTGTAATTAATGATCTGGAGAAACTACTATATGGGAATTCACTGTGAATGTTAAAGGCAACAATTTCAAAACTTTTGTATAAGTAATTTGTATAAGTAATATTTGCCATTTTAAAATCCTAAATAATCATAATGTAGGCACAGGAACTCTGAAAGAGACTACCAGGCAGATGAACCCAGAACTTTTTCTTTCTCATATCTTAGAAATCTACACAATATGTTGCAGAGGCTTTACTTCATTCTTGCCTTATCCAGTTTCCAAAGGTTGGAAAACTGGGTCCTCTATAAAGATACAAAGTGGAAATGAATGCAGTTCTTCTGACATGCTAAATTTCCTATTAATTTGTAACAAAAATAACCTTCCTCTCTGGCTCTTTTTTAAAAGAAAAACATTAATGTTCTTCCTAAAATACCAGTGTAAATACTCCAAGGCCTAAAGAGAGAGTGTCAAGTTGAAAATCCACATCTGACAAAATAAAATTATTCTGATCTTTATGAAAAGGACGAAAGGTCTAGTGCTGAGTTAAACTTTGCAGACATTACCTGCAAAAGCCTCAAGGAAAGCAGGATTTTAAAGACTTATGACGTATTAACTAGCTGTGTGAGGCTGGAAAAAGGAAGGATTGTTTCCGTTACCTACACCAATTTCACCTCTCATTTTGCTCCACGCTGTATCACAGAACTTTTTAAATTATCAGTAGACAGATTTCAGTCCCAGGAAAATCATGGGCAAAGTCCTCTTGAAAGACATTTAAAGGCTCCTGAAGTTGTAGAAAATTATTGGGATCATTGTAGCGCTGGCAGCATTAAAAGTATTCTGTGCAATATTAAGAGGATCGTAGTGAGTACACGAGAGGACCAACCATTCTGCTTTACCATGTGTTTTTTAGATCACATCCAGAATGTTGCAACCAGTTTGGGGCCCCTAAAACTGGGAAGATTTTGATCGGCTGGAGCAGGTTGAGCAGAGAGCCACCAAGACAGCTGGGGCTGGATCACGTTTGTGCTGTGAGGATGGGGCTGAGGGAGCCGAGTTTTTTCCATCTGGAAAAGGATCACTGCAGGGAACCTAACAGGAGCTTCGGTACCTATGAGGGGGTTGCTGAGAAGTTTGCTGAAGCAAGACTTCTTTCCTAAGGTTCAGAGCTGAAATATGAAACAATGGTCATAAATTTACATAAGAGAGGTTTTGACTGAATATAAGAAGAAAAATTATGAGTGTAATAACTAAAAGTGGTTACCTGAGAGGCTGCAGGTTTCCAAATCCAAGCATACTAAACCCTGAGGCATCTGGTCTGAATTCAGTATGGACCCTCCTTTGAGCATGACTTTCGATTACAGACCTCCCAAAGTCCTTTGCAATCTGAGCAACTCAGCAATTCAGTGATTTTAATGGCATCAGCCACGATGAGAGTCCTTAAACTGTTAGACTAAATACTTAGAGGCCTCACAGCTTCTAATGAATCATGCAGTGCATAGCCCAGTGATGTTCAGGCTTTGGCTCCCTTCTCTTAGAGAAGTGTTTCTCCAGCGGAGAATATGCGATTAATCCCATGATGGGATTCAGTATTTTCCCAGCTAACTCATAATGGAAAGCACTTTTAAGTGTCATTTTTTGCAGAGCTAGTGCTGTAAAGCTTCCTGCCCTGTTCTACACTTAAGTCTCAATGTTTTATTTTTCCTAGACAGATGCCAAATTGATAAAAATCTGATTTTTCTGCACAGCTGTTCCAATTGAATCCTCATTGCTACAACCACATTAGAAAACAAAGAGAGGTATTATGGTTGGAAGATATTTTTTTTCCTACTTAATATCCAGATTGTTGGTGTGAAGGTCTCTAGTCTTTGTTTTGGCTTCCACTTGCAAACTAGGCACTGACATCTGCTAATTGCTAGCATCTAAGGGAATTTGGTTTAAAATATACTGTATATACAAGGCCAAATTCACTGTGTGTCACAAAGGCAAGATTGTTTTCTTTCTCCTGTTTTGTATTTACAGCTAAAGGAAATTGGAAGGAAACTGGTGACTATCATGAACTGGAGAGTAAGAACAACAATAGATATAATCAAATAAAACTTCACTAATGGATCCAGTCGCAAAAGATGATTTAGCAGCTGCTGTCTCAGAGCATATGCACGAGCCTCTTTTGATCCCAAATTTTGGACTGTGTATGGACTAAAAAAGCTATAAAAAACAACTTTTATTAAAACTGTACTACATCCAGAACCTTGCAGCCAAAGGCACACAGGAAGAACACCAGAGGCAGCTTTAACATGAGTATTCTGGAGCTACTCGTAGTATATTTAAAAACTGTGCATCAGGGTGCAGTGGAGTTCCCAGGAGTTAAATTAAAGATGGACTGAAAAGGATACCTTACCTGCTGAAACTTGCGTTCAGCTCCCTGAGTTTCTCCTGCAGCAGCACAGCTGATGAAATCATCAGACTTCAAAGCAGAGTGAGATTTTTCCTAGAACCCTGCCCCACTGTGAGAGAAGTAGGCAAACAGGCAGACCCTCATGACTCCTAATCACTTTCTGCATTTTGTGAATGCAGATTTGGTTCTCCTTTCTCTCCTTAAATCAGAGGAGTTGCTCATAGCTTACCCCACAGAGGTGCTTTTGTAATTTGCTCTAAGTGGAGCAGAAGTGAAGAGCTTTGTGAATGCCAAAAGCATGATTATCGTCCCACCCACACAAGCGTTAAGCTGAAGTCACTGGTGTCTCTGGTGTGGAACTCCTATAAGCAAGACATATATCAAACTGCAACAGTCACTATTGCCTGGAGTGTCTAGGAGGTTACAGCTGCAGTGGAGAAGTTTGCTTACTGTAATTTTTTGTTTCACTTATTTGAATGTACTTTTTCACTGGAGTGTTGTGCCAAACACGACAGAGGCCTCATACAGGGCCCTGCAATCCTTAAATGCTCTTTCACTCTAATGCTGGTGCACTAAAAAAGGGGAAAGTCTCACCTCAGCAGCCCTGCTCCATGTTGAAGAACAGACTATGTGAGGTCAACCTCAGCTCTTGGCTTGTCCCCCTCATGGTACAGCCACCCCTTCCTTCACTATGACAATATGGAATGAAAACTTTCTCTTCTAAAAGTAGTCCCAGTTTGCCTCGTTAATTTCAACAACTTTTAAGATGGGGTTTGGTAGGGAAAACTGGTTTACTTCTCTCAATTTTTATTTACTCTGTCATTGTATCTCATTTAATTGATTTAGTTCATGTTCAGTCTTGGTTAACAAGATATTTCAGAAAAGACAAGTGGTTCTTCTGAGGCAGAAACCTTTTATTGTTACAGTGTAATCATGGTGATTTATATTATGGTGTCTGTTCATCTTACCTCAGAAAAAAGAGAAAAGATGGTGGAGTCAACTTTCAGTGTTTCAGTCTGTCAGCATTGCTTATGTCATTAACGTCATTTAATTCTGATTTAGAATCAAGAGGCTTCACTTTCCAGAAATTCCCTCTAACAGTGAAAATGAGCATACTTTCTCTATTTCCCTTCTTTAAGAAAACAAATAACTAAAGAAAATAACTGAAAAAAAGGTAATCTCTTAAAAATATCTTGAAGATAAAATTTTTATGAATTAAGTAAATTTTATCTTTTCAGCATTTGTAAAAGCAGTGACCTATTAGAAAAATTAAGCCTGGTAATATTATGACATGTAAAAATTCTCTAATATTTAATTTTAAAAGTACATATATTTTCCAAATTTTAACCATTCCAAAATGAGTACAATATTATCCCAAATATCAAAGTCTGTAAGATACTTATAATGTTGAACACTATGTATAATTCATTGGAAACTCTATAGCCTTTTAAAACATTCTGAAATACAGAATTGTTTTTCTGCTAATTTTAATAAAAGCATATCCTGACACTTCAATAAAATTCCATACAACCTACTGCTGGCTTCATTTTATTAGATTTCATAGGACTTCTCCATAAAGTTTTTGTCATACCTTGTTAGGACCCATATCTCGTTAAGATCTGATTAAGAAGAGTCTTGTGTTCCCATTTGTTCATATGAACCTGCTGGAGATGAACTGATGGTGTCACCAGGTGCTGTAATTGAGGGTAAATGTAAGATATTATTTGTTGGGTTTGCAGTGGAATTCTCTTGACTTTGAAATTCAGTTTTGTGTGATATACCCATTCTGTAGTCAGTTTTGCAGGATAGTTTTTGCAGAAATATTAAGGAATGGGAAGTCTGGAAGGTTATGCATTACCTAAAGCTCTCCCTACAGACATGATGGCATGGACTATGTTGCATATGCATTTCTTTCCACTCCCCCGAGTGGAGAGAACTAAGCTTTGTGCTTATAATAAATTTTTAATGGGAAATATGTGTGTCAGTACTGACAAGCAACAAGCAGAATTTTTGGCAGATTTAATACATGGGCTACTGTTCCTGTTGCTAAAAAACCAATTGTTTTTTTCTTAATAATCCTCTTTTGTACATCACCAATTATTACATTTAAATCATTTTTGTACTAGGCAAACTGAACTAATCAGATCTAATGGCCCATCTGTTCTTAAGACAAAAATAATACTTGGTACCAAAAACATGCGCGATGTAAAAATGTCTGCATTGCATTTAACTGGTAGGTGAGAAAATCTGTTTCAGCAGAAAAGCAGGTGAGCCCCATCTTGTAATTTATGTCAACTTTACTTCTTTTGCATTAATAATGGAGGATTTTTGGCAACTTTTCTCAAAGAGTGATGATCCAAATGGAATTTTTAACCTTTGAGCTAAGATTTGTTTCTTACTTATTTCCAGCACCTATACAGGGTGATATTCTGGATCTAGTGGCAACAGAGGGATTTTCGTCATTAGCTTCACCAGTTCCTGGGTTTCATTTATAAAGTTTTTACTAAATTACCTCTATTCTTCACACAAATAGATGATAATTTTATGTGTCACATGTTTTCATATCTTCATTTAGCTTATTTTATTTAGTGGGTTCACAGGCAACCATTTATTTTCTAGATATAAAGTTTTCAAAGCAAGTTTGCAAGAAATCTTTGATTACTACAAGATAACTCTACAAGTGTTCTAGACTAAACTCATTTCATATGATAACATAATTGTTGTATTACACAATTTTAATTCTATAAGCCTCTGAAAATGGCTGTTTTATTTCTAAGTTGTTAACCGCCCATAAGGAACTTCCAGTGCTGTTCAGAGCAGTTGTGGATTCCCCATCCCTGGAATTGCTTTAGACCAGTTTGGATGGAGCTCTGACCAACTTGATCTAGTGGAAGGGGTCACCACCCATGGCAGAGGGGTTGGAACTAGATCATCTTTAAGGTCCCTTCCAACCCAGGCCATTCTATGATTCTGTGTTGTAACTTTGTTTTCTTCTTAATGAAAGAGAAAAACATTAACATTTCAAACCTGTATATAAAAACTTCGCCAAAAAGGGGCAAAGGTTTGGAACTTCTCTATCAGGGTTGCAGTAGCTGCAATAGAACTGTTGTTTGCAAAGGAGGGGAGCAGTCATCTTCTTACAGCCCTACTGCATTTGCTGATGGTGAAGGAGGGCTACAGCTGCTTTCACGCCTCCCAGTAATTCTACAGCAAGAGAGAAAAAGGTCCTTAAGAGTGTGTCTTTGCTTGAGAAAAGTTACCCAGAAGCACATTGCCTATGTACTTCTTCTCCATACGGTCCTGTACGGCTTTGCTAAATGCTAGTGTAAGTTTTCCCTCTCATGTTTTATCTTCTTGTGTTAGGAAAACCTGACTTAGGGCTTATTGATCTTGGGAAAAGCTTGTGATTTTGTTTTAGTGTATGTGCATGAGGCATTCAGACCCAACTACACCATCCTGTTTTAACTCATCTTCAAGAGACTATAGTACTCAGAAGGTGTTCAGACCCGTGAACTTATAACAGTTAGTTACTGGAGATCATGGCCATTGGAGAACAATGTACAAAGGACATTTAATGGAAATAGTAGTGAGGAATGTTCATGGACACTGGAACTTGATAATACGCATTGTTAAACTGTTAAAACAGCCCCTTCAACAGTTTTCAGACAGGCCAAATAGTGGTCTTTGAAATAATTTCAAGGCAGCGTTGGAATGAGCATATACCAAGGACCATTCTCAGTCTGGATGTAGCTGTCCCGTTTTGGAGGGAAAAACAGTTAAGCAGTTTGGCCATGAGCTGTTTGGTGCCAGGTGAGTTCAGTGCCAAAGAGCCATTCCAGGCACATTAATTAGCATAGTTGTAGCCAAAATAATCCAAGTACTGTACATTTTGGCAATTTTTCCCCATTTTCTTCCAGCCCACTGCTCACACTTTTAGTGGCCTGGAAGCAAGCAAAAGATTTAATATAAACTGGTTTCAATCCTGAAAGCTGTACTACAACTTATACCTAAAATCAACAAACAGATTCTCCTTCTAAAGCAACAAATATGGTGGAGTAACAGATTCAAGTTAATACCCATCAGGTTTTCAGCTGAAGCATTTCGGCAAAAACATTTCTGGACTCTGGAGAACACCTGGGAATTTTGTCTTGGGATCATCAGGGTAACCCTGTGCATTTTCTGAGAAACATTAAGGTGCCTACCACTGACAAGAAAGGTTACCTGCCCAGACCTATGACTTCCTATGACCTATGACCTTCCTTACGTATGACCTATGGCTCTAGCAGCTTCTAAAAAGCTCTGTCAGATGTTCTTGATCAAAGAGTGTGTCGAGCATTTGTTCCAACTGACTCCTGATCAGGGAGGATCAAGCACCCTTCTAGCAGGCCATAGGGGGAGTTTTGCAGAACTGCTGGCTCAGGACACAGTTTCCAGGGAAAGCAGCTAGCAGAGGTGGCAGCTCTTGCAGAAGGGAAGCAGGAGCTTTGCTGAGGGCAATACAGACGGGCTGAGTGGTGGTGTTGACGTGACACAGGGCACGGTCCCAGCAGTTGCTGGACCAGCAATGATAAAGCTGTCCTTGGATAGAGGACACTATGAAGGATCTCCTGATGGAGGACATAGCCTCACAGACTTGGGGCTTCAGGAGTGCCTGGGGTCTCTCACTGGTACCGGGGTAAGGTGGGCTCCTTCCCTGCAGTAGGTGTTCATGAGTGAACAGGTTGTGCTGCCAAGGAAAGAAGCTGCAGGATGAGATAGACTGACTTCACAGAACCGGAGGTATTTAGAAAGAAGTTCACTGGATTTTTTTCCAAAACCCTGCAAACACAAGAGCCGGAAAACCCAGCCGGCAGAATCTGTGCATATCTGGATAGGAAACAAAGATTTCCATGGTGACCAGGGCTGGAAGCTTGTGACTTCTGTCTCCATCAGCTCCTGTTGCCCCTGCAAATCTGCAGCTACAGAGCATAGTACTCTCCTTCTAGAAGATGAAGGGCCGAGAGCTCTGTCAAACAACACACTCAGTGCTGCTGAGCCGAGCGCAGTAAGAAATAGTAGTACCTCCAATCTGCTAAGATCACTTCTACCCTAGGGAGATTTGCTGCTTTATAGCACTCAGATCTGGAACTTTGGGAAGAAGCTGCTGGGGCTGACTAGTCCTTCTAATCCCATACACTGCTGCATTTGCATGTGTGCACTGATACTTCCAGGGGGTACCCAAAACACATCAAGTGTGACTACATTGCTGAGTGCAAGAACCAAGAGCATGGAAGTCTGGATGGTTTTCTCCTTGATCCTTACAGTAAATGAAATCATAGATAGTTTAGGTTATAAAAGATCTTTAAGACCATTGAGTCCAACCCTTAACCCAGCACTGCCAAATTACCACTAAACCATGTCCCTAAGAGCCACATCTACACATCTTTTAAACACCTCCAAGGATGGTGATTCAACCCCTTCCCTGGAGAGCCTGTTCTAATGCTTGATAATCTTTCCAGTGAAGAAATGTTTCCTAATATCCAATCTAAACCTCCACTGATGCAACTTGAAACCATTTCCTCTTGTCCTATTGCTTGTTATCTGGCAGAAAAGACCAACATTCATCTCACCCCAACCTTTGCTTGGGTAGTTTAGAGCACAATAAGGTCTCCCCTCAGCCTTCTTTTCTCCAGGCTAAACAAGACCAGTTCCCTCAGATGTTTTTGAACGGCTTTAGGAAAGTGTTTTAGGAGGACGGGATTGATCCTACAGTCAATACCTGCTTGCATACCTGATGTGGACAAAGGAGATTTTGCCTTCAAAACTGTGTTACCATTTTGGAGGATCATGGTGGGAAGAGGTAGCACCCATCTGATAAAGTAGGGCATAAGCACCTTTGCCAACAGGCTGACCAGTCTGGTGAGAAATGCTTGAATCAGTGGGAGAGGAGAATGACAGCCAACAGTACCCTGAGGAAGTGGTGAACCAGGCTGAAAAGCAAAGGGTGCAGGGTGATTTGACAGGGCGAGGCCTTGCAAACAGCATTGCTGCAGTGATAACATAGCAGTGCACAACCAAACCAGGAGGTTTATGGAGTATATCGGCAACAACTTCCTAACACAGGTGGTTGAGGAGCTGATAAGAAAAAATTCTGCTGGGGCTAATACTTACAAACAAGGAAGAATTGGTTGGGGATTGGAGGTGGGATCAAATTTGGCAGCAGTCACTATGAGGAAGGATTAAGGCAAATAGCAGGATCACAGCTCTAAACTTCACGAGACCACGTATTTGGCCTGTTCAGGCACCTTCTTAGAATAGGTCCTGGAGATAAGGGAATTTCATCAGAGCTGGGTTTTTTCCAAGAATCAGCTCCTCCAACTTCAAGAACAGTTTTCCCCCATGTGCAGAAAAGCAAAAAATATTGTCGGGAGACTTGCATGGAAAAACAAGAAGCTCCTGAAAAGCATAAAAAAGAAGCAAGAGACAGGAGAAATAAGAGGTGGGAGCAGAGCCAGGTAGCTCATAAAGGGTGTAGGAACATTTTCCAAGCACAATGAAAAGGAAAGCCAAGAGAAAACGTGGATCTGCTGCTGAATGGGACACAGGACTGGATGAAAAAGAAAACAGGAAAGGCCAAACAACCATGTGCCTTTTTCTCCTCAGGTTTTACTGGTGGTTCCTGCAATTAGCAGAGGAGTCTGGAGGAAATTATTTTCCTGCCACTGTACAAAGTAATAACCATGCAATAGCAATTATTTCTTTATTCATTACATTTTTCCTATTTAAAGAGTGAGCAGACCTAAATGGCAAAGAACACATTGATGTTTGTTAATGTTAGGATAATCCATTGGTAGTTAGGATAGTCTGATAATGTCAGGATACATTCATAGGCATATCCATTTTTCTCCTCCTGAAAAGGTTATTCTAATGATGGATGAACATCTACAAAGCTCAGGATTGTAAGCAATATCGATAAATGTATGGTAGCTCAGATAGTTTATTCATCTTAAGTCAATTTTTTTTGTATTACACCATGCACCCAGTAATTGTCTACTTAATCTTCTGGGTTGTTTGGGGGTTTTTTAATGTGTGTATCTGTGTGTGTCCACCATCTCAGAAGCCCAGTGTAACTTTAAATATTTCCTGACCATTTTTTTTTGTTTACTTCTTTCTGGACCAGCTTTGGAATCTGTCCACCATGTTAAAGTAAATGAAACAGAAGATTGCAGTGTTTTTCTTGCTCAGGAAGATGTCTTGGCAAAATAGGTTATTACAACATCATGAGTTTTTCAGTATGGGTCAGTCACTGAGACTTTAAGCTGTTTTAGGTGATCTTTTTTAATGTAGAGATGCAATTTATGCCTTCATAAAAAATTACTTGGTTTCTTTTAGATGTCCTTACATATGTTCATTATTACATTACTGATCACCAACAATTTCATAAAGATCTATTGGTAGCAGTTAAGCTGATTGTCTCACCAATGGAATTAGTTTTACATTTTATGTTTGCAATTAAATTTTTAAAAATGCAAAAATGAAACTTAAACAGATATAAAATCATACACAGGATGGAACAAGAAAGACTTGCTTCTCTCTGATATTATAGAGAAGAACTGAAGACTAATCTTTAAGCACTCATGTCCCCATTAATAAGTTATGAAACCCCTGTCTATAGAGAAATCCATTTTTATTAAACATAATATTCAAACTTTAGATACTGGAAATGAGTTCCATTCGTTAAATACACAGAAGAAATAAAATTTTTTGTTTTCCTAGTATTAACCTATCATAAGTTATTCGTTTTTTTCCTTTCTATTTGATTACATCAGTCTTGCTTTGTTATTCAATTTCTGTAATACTCATGGTAATTGGAGTATTTCCTCTCATTGTGCTTATTATTATATCTCTTATTACTCTTGTACATGCATCTGTTTTAATAAGGAATGATTAAAAATGTAAAACTGATAATCTTTACAATATTTTGATTGGCCCCTTTAGTATTTATATTTGACAACAAAGAAAGGATAAGAGTTTTAACCAAAACCATTATCCGTAGGTTAGAGATCAGAAAATACAGAGAGGCAAACCATAGGTTTATTACAATTAATGAATTCTTCCTCCTTTTGTACTTTTCTTCATTCCTAGCAGTTTGTACTTTTCTTCATTCCTAGCAAAGTGTCATATAGCATGAAAGCAGCAAAATGTATTTTTCTATCTCTGATACATCTGTTCAGTTCCTAATGCTGGGGGTTTGGGAAAGGACTTTCAAGTCTATACTGATATAAAGCAGTTTTTCATCTGATATAATGTGAAATCAAAGAAAAAAATATCTAAAGGATCAATAAATTCCCTGGATAGGAAGTTCTTTCACATTTAAACCAAACAAGTAATGTTTAGAAAGAAAACCTTCCCTTATATCCTGGCCTACAAATAAATTACTTAGTGAAAACTAAAGTATTTTGTAATGTTTTTGATTTTAAAAGCTTGTATATTTCAATAATCTTGTTTGCAGTCCTGCAACAGTAATATGATCAACTCTCTTTGTTTTAAAACAAAAAAATAATAACCAAAATGCTAATGCCACTCTCCTGTTCAAAATGTCATAAATAGCTCACTCTTATTGTGCAAATTTCACTTCTACAGGAATACAAATGAGAAAGTTCTTCCAGAATACTCAAATACAGAAAATTTTGTAAATAGACTTTCTATGCACACAAGTCATAAGTTATCTAACAAATTATACTTCATCAACTCTGATCAAGACAATTCATTCTGACATAAATTAAAATTGTAACTCTAGCTCTTTGATATGGATCTCCCATTATACAACAAAATCCAGCTTCTCTGACTTCCAGATTTTAAGTGGTATTTCTAATGTTTGTTCATAAATCTAGAATTTTCTTAAAGCATATTTGGCTATTGGATTTTTTATTCAGGGAGAAACATTTTTTCAAGAGATGAAAACATTGATGGTAGTTGAATTACACAGATACAGCACAAGCAGGCAGGAAACACTGCATGGCCAGAACATCACACTTAATGGTGAGAGGAGCAGGCGGTGTGATCCTCGTAGTGTCACACACATTTCATAGGATGCACGAGTTTGTTTCAGCATGGAAATCTAACTGTATAGTCTCTGTGCAATTGAGACTAGAAAAGGCGTCTGGAGATCATCTCTTCCAACACCTCACCTGAAGGGTCAGCTTAGGTCAGATTGCTCAGGACTTGACCAAGAAAGCCATGAATATTTCTGTCAATGGAGCCTACACACCTGTGGGCCCCTGCTCCAGTTTCTGACCACACTCGTGGCAGTCTTTTCTTCTAATGTCTAATTTAAGTGTTCCTTGCTGCAAAATGTGTTTGACTGTCATCCTGACTCAGCTCACCTCTAGGCAAAGTCTGGCTCTGATTTCTGGATGCCTTCCCATTAGATAGCAGTAGAGAGCAGTAAAATCCCCCTGAGCTGCCGCTTCTCTGGGCTGAACAAATCCTATTCCCTCAGTATCTATGCCATGTTCTCCAGTCTCATGACCTCCTTGGTGGCTCTCCACCCGACTCAGATAATTGAGATAGTGTCTCTTTTTATATCAAGGAGGCCAAACCTGGACATAGTGCTCCAAATGTGATCTCAAAAGAGAAGAAGAAGACACTCCCTTATGCTACACTCTTGCTTGTGCAGCCCAGGATGTCACTGGCCGTCTCTGCTGCAAGGACACACTGATGAACCACATTCAAATTTTATCCACCAAGAGTCCCCTGTCCTTTCTTGCAAAGCTGCTGCCAGCTGACTCCTGCATGCACTGGTAAGTGGGGTTATTCTTTCCAAGGTGCAGGACTTTGCTTTTTACCTTGTTGAACTTCATGATTTTTCCATCAGCTTATTTCTCCAAACTTCTGATGAGGTTTCTCTAACAGTAGCCCTGCCTTATGATTTATGAACCACTCCCTCAGTTTGGGGGCATCTGTGAAATTGTTAAAGGTACACATAAAGGTATCATTCATGCTGTTAATGAAAGTGCTAAAATTGTTAGGTCTTATGTTTACCCCTTAAAACACCATAGATGATCAGCTGCCAGCCAGGCTTCATACTGTTGATAAGCCTGGTAGTCCATAAAATTTCCACCCATTTATACACTCCAGATTTTAACCATTTGGCTAACAGAAGACTGTGGCAGACCATATGAAAGACCTTGCTGAAGTTCAATATAAACAACACTTACTGCTCTCCTCTCCTTCACAAAAGCAGACCTCTGGTCCTAGGAATCTAACTGGTTGCAGAGGCATGCTGCCTGTCTCTTCTTGCCTGCTGGTGCTCAGGTATGGCTTTCAGATGGATTTGTTCCATAATCTGCCCCAGAACTGAGTTTAGGCTTTGAGAAAGTCCTTCTTGTTCTTACTCTTCTTGAAGGTGGATATATGTAGCCTTTTCACCAGGATCATGGACCTACAAAGGTCAGCCTCAGACCTTGCCAGTAAAATCAAAGGTGAGGAAACAGGGGCTGAGTACTTCAACCTCCTCCAAGGACTCCAGCTTTAGATTAATCAGGCTGTTTTGGAAGAAGATGATACACACCATTGGTTTATGGAGAGTGGAGTGCTATGAGGAAGAAGTACTTAGATTCAGAGTGATTTACTGCTATTGGAAGTCCAACAGCAGCAGTAGGTACTAATGAATACAGAAGGCTGAATTTCTCTGTATTTTGGTTAGGAATAAGTCAATCAATTTTCTTTCTTACTGAAAACTTGAAAAATAAATTTTCAAGAAGTTTATTTTTAAAAAAAGAACCAGTGCAATTTAAACTTTCTCAGAAAAGTCTTTGCTTATGTATTAGAAATTTCCATTAAAAAAAGACCAGATTCTGGCTATCCAAAATAGCAATCCACATATTGTCATAATTTTGAATAATCCTTGATCCTCAGCTTTTGTAATTGGTATAAATCTTTGCAGTTACTTCTTGATTTTCTGTTATCCTGATCTTATATTAATATAAAACACCAAACACGTAATTTTCTGAAACATTTTGCAAGGGTTTTTTTTCAAAGGAATTATTGTATGTGACTGTGTGGGAGGTACACACACAGAAAAAGGGAATTGTCCCTTCCTAGATGTTCAAAGGAAGTTAGAATTTCTAATTGGAGTAAATACATGTTATGTATTCAAGCAGTGTAGTTCAAAATACAGGGAGGTCCTTTAACTACCTTAAGAGTGTAGATCTCCAGGTCTTTGGAAAGTAGATATTTACAGCTGTTCTCTCTTTGATAAATGGAGTGTGGATTGGTTTGGAGGGGTTTTTTTGCTTGCTTGTTCTTTTTAAAAAAAAAAAAAAAGGGAATCTGGAAGAAATGGACCCCCTGTGTATAATGGTTTAGCAGTTAGAACACTCACTCACAGACATAAAGAATTTGATTTTAAGCCCTTCTGTGAGTGATAATGTTCAAATCCACAGACCAATGTCTGCTGAGACAATGCCCCAACCACCTGATTATCATCCATTCTGGATGATGGAGTGAGGAGCACATTCCACCTCTCATCCTGAAACTGTTTTCTTTCATTGTGAGGAAAACAATATATTGGGTCAGAGAAGGAGCATGTGAGGAAGCCTGGCTAGTAACAGAATACTGAGGACTTTGCTCAGCAAAGGATTTGGATCCCAAAAGGGTTTTTGTGTCTTGCATTAAACAGATATTAAATAATATGAACTGAATATAATCCCCAGAGCTGAGACCAAAATATAGTACTGTTCCTTCCAGAAAAAGGACTCTAGCCACACTGGATATAACTTATTTATTTTTATGTTACTTTGAAAGCAGACCATTATTGTTCATGATGTATCTGGAGACTATTCAAACAGCTTTAAACTTCTGGAGTAACTGTTCTGAACCATGAAATGCCCAAGCTAAGATGGACAAACAGCTCAAAGTCCAGTTTCATCTCAAGAGACTTGTAAATAGAGGATAATTTCCCTAATGATTTCTTAAATCTGACATTTAATTTACAAAGAACTTTGAGCAAGTTAAGGAAACCAATCTGGGGAAGTCTTTTTCCTCAGTGTTTTCTTACCCATTTTAAAAACTGCAATCACTATTTAGGGTATTTTCCAGAAGTGGAAAAGAATTATTATCTGGGTCTTCTTCTGTTGACTTTCAAAGTAGGAGGGATAGGTGAGCTGTGAACCAGTGCAAATCCCATGTATTCACCCATGAAATAAGCAAACAAAAAATTCAGTCCAGGAAGCTGTCTCTAAGAAAAGCAAATACTCTGAAGGCCTGAATTCAAAGCTGATTTTGCTGAAAATATTTACCATGGATTACAGAAAATTATGTGTAAAGCAAACACTTTCATAAATGACATATGTACATATATAGATATATGTACATGAAATCCTTATAAATGGAACAACAGGGAAGGAAGCCTATTTGCTGAATTATGTAGATTTTGAGATATTATAAGAGCTAACTAGTGACCAGATAATTAGGCATAAACCTTATTCAAACATCAGATGTGAAGCTGTGAGCTAGGCTGGTGCTCATTTTGATTGCAGCTGGAAATCTCATGATAAGTAAGAACTGAACTTTCAAGGAACACTGATAAAAGAGCCCTTTTTTCATCAACCAGTCTTCAACGTTAATTTGCATTCACACAAGTGTAGCAGATGGAAGTTCTTACAAAGTTTCTGCACAGATTAGATCTAATTTTTGCCTAATTTTCTTCCCCTACTGTTAGATGGACCACCCCATTCACTACCTGGTAGTTAAATTGATTCTATGTGAATGAGGTACAAAGTTCATTCACTTCAAATCTTTTTATCACTTCCTTTGATTCTTCTTCCCCTAAACTCTTCATCTAACTTAAACTAAATACCTTGATTCTAAAAGCCTAATTAAAAAGCAAAAATTCGTATTGCTTTAAATCATTCAGAGGTTTTCAGAAGTTCCTGAGCATTACCACATTCCCTGTAGCTTGCTTTTGATATGCTTCCTACTTGTTCTCTGTAGGAACAGACATTCTGTTTTCTGTTTCTACAGCACCAATAAAAACAGGGATCAGGACCACCACAGGGACATCTAAATACTGGTAAAAAGATCTAAACCACTTTACTATGAAGATGTTTGGGGTTGCAGAAGAGAAGGCTCTGGGGAGTCCTTAGAGAAGTGTCCTATTGCTGAAATGGAGCCTATAAGAAGCTGAAGAGGGACCTTTGATGAGCACATGTAGTGATAGGACAAGGAGTAATTGCTTTAAAAGAGGGCAGGTTTAGATTAGATATTAGAAGAAATTCTTTCCTGTGAGTGGTGAGGAGCAGGAACAGGCTGCCCAGAGAACCTGTGGATGCTTCATCTCTAGAAGTGTCCTAGAGATTCAGGCTGGATGGGGCCCTGAGAAACCAGATCTAGTGGAGTATGTCCTTGCCCACGGCAGGGAGCTTGGAACCAGATGATCTTTCAGGTCCCTTACAACACAAACCATTCTATGATTCTATGATTACTAAAATAAGCAAGCAAAGGCCACCCTCCAAAGACTTTTAGTTTAGAGATTCTTTTTGAAACATCACGAGCATTTAAAAAGCCATAATCCCATCTTTAATAGTATTTCTAGTATTTCCCACTTTGTGACAGGACAGAAAGCAGGGAAAGAAAAAGGAAGTTAATATATTCAGATGCATATACTTTGCAATATTTATGCTAGTCTGAGCTGTCATTCACTTCTGTTGGTTTCTGTTCAGTTACAGCCATAGTTACCAAGAATATCAGAACTTTGTGTCTCAGTGTTCCCTTGTACTGTGGAGTGAGTACTCCAAAACTGGAGAACAAGCTGAGACAGACCACGGCCTTAGTTTCTTCTTTCAGCACCAGGTCATAAGAATAACAGACATGACTGACTAGAAGTAATTGTGGGTAGAATTACTTCCTCAGAACACATTACATCTAATGACACAATTCACTGAACAAGAGGCTAGAGAGGAATTTAGGAATCATGAGGTTTTCTGACAGAAATTCACCATGTGTCCTCAGACAAAGTCACCTCTTAGCTGTCTATGACCATTCTGCCCCCAGCTTTCCCTTTCTTTTAGCTATCAAGTTTTATGTCCTGTTCCATGCCTGACACAATGGGACAGTGCTCTTAGCTGAAGTCTGACAGGGCTCCTTTACCAGTTCATGTAGTGGTACTTCAATACCTTGCAATTTAACTGACCGATTTCCATAGAGTCTTTAATTTACAAGTTTTGACAAATAATAATTATTGAGTATACTGTCATCATTGTCTATGTTATCGGTACTACTTTAATGTAATAGTTACCTGATAAATTCTGTCTGTTGATATCCTGTTTAAAATTACTTACTGCAACAATGCAAATAGTGCCAATAGAAGAAGAGAATGTTGGCAGAAGGAAAAAAACTAATTATGATGAAATTTCTTGTGGCAACATTACCTTACTGCAGTAGATATGCTTTATATAAAAGCACACTTTGTATTCATTTCAAGGATTTTGCTGGAAGAAGCCCATAGATTATCCTTAAAGACAGTGGAGACCTGGACTTTTACAAGCTTCCAATTCTAAGGTTACCCAGTGCTGAGTTTCCAAAAGCACATGTTCATCCTTAGTACAGTTCCTAGTGTTGAATGTCTTCTGGGCATTGTACTTCTTTTCTGCTCTATTCATTTTTACAAAAGGGATGAAGTCTTTCCTTAGTTTCTTGAATTTTTGCTTTTTTCATTCAGATTTTGCCATTCACATTAGCAAGGAATGGATTTTGCCTGCAATGAACAATAAATCTTTATTTCAAAAATCCTTTCAGCCTGAGCTGTTGCAAGTTTAGTTGGAGTTACTAAATTTGGAGCTGATTCATTTTTCCTTTTCACTACTTAATGTCCCCAGTAAAAACCTAACAATGGTTTAAGAACTTGGTAAGACCAAGAGATCTCTTCTTACAGTGATTTTAGACTGCTGGTGGCAAATCCTGACAGAGCAGGGGAAAGATCTTTGCTATCTGTTTGCTTTGTGTTTTAATTACTTTGTTGCTTCCATTGTTGTACTAGATTTTAACAGATTTATTTTCTGAAACTCACAGGGCAGGAAAGTACTATTACTCATAGTTTGCAGATGGAACTGGTAAACACTGATAAGCAATAAAAAATTGGATATAATTGGATATAACTGTATTCTAGATACAGCTTTCAAAACCAGATCACATTTCAAATATCTGTTATGATAGGCTTGGGTATAATTTGATCATGCCTTTGATCAGCAGAATGGATATTACAACTCTTATGAACTTGTAGCTTTTTATCTTGTCTGTTCTTCTTGCTTAAGGTTTAGCACTGTATTTTTTTAATATAATTTCTTGGTTCATTTAATGCATTATTATAATATATTTTAAAATACACTGATTTTTCATCCTAAATGGCCTGAATATTTTCTACAGGCTTCCCACTGTCACTAATCACAAATTTCCATTTCTAAGAAACTCACTCTAGTATATACAGCTTGACCTAAAACTTATGCCAGAGTCTATGTGCCTTCCATCCACTCTAGGCCCTATGTTACAGGTAGGAAGGCTTTGGCCAAATCTCTTTTCTTTCTCTTTTTCTTTTTTTAATATTTATTCTTTTTTTTTTTTTCTCTTAACAAGCTCAGAAATGTTTCTCTATCATAACCTAACTGGAGAAAGTTTAAAATAGAAAGGTTTATTTAATCAGCTTAATGTTTTATATCATTTTAACAGAAGTACAGAGAGCTGTGGGGTTTGAGAGCATTGCAGTGACCCCTGCCAGAAGCAGGAGTGCTCCAGAGTGCCATCTTGTGTCCCTATGAGCTGAACTCCCACACACCACTTTATCCCCCCAGCAGCACTGAGTGCTGGTGGTTCTCTCATGTTTATTCCTGTGTCCTGCGAAGATAGCACGAATTCAGAAACAGGCAGTTTGGAAAGCAATATCACAGAATCACAGAAAGAGTGAGGTGGGAGGGCAGCTCTGGAGACTGGCTGGTTCCACCCCACCTTCTCAAAGCAGGGTCACCGAGACCAGGCTGCTCAGGGCCATGTCTAGTCAGGGTTTGAGTCTCTTCAGGAAAGAAGACTCCACAGCATCGCTGGGCAACCTGTCCCAGTGTTTGATCACTGTTAGAGTTAAACAAAATTTTCTTGTGTTTAAACGGAATTCCCTTGAGTTCAATTACAATTCATTGCCTCTTGTCTTTATCTCCACCATCTCACGGTCCCTGTGGCCAAGGCTGCTCCCAGCTTTCAAACTCCAGCTAGTACTTCCTTATTCATAATTCCCAGCTCCAGCCAGAGCATTCTTTCTTCAGCAGATCTATGACCTAACAAAAGTTTAAAAAGTTTTGACTTATGCCTTTCACAAAATTTCTGGGCTGCTTATGCCCTGCTGTGTTATTGGTCTAGCAGGTCTATTTCTTCCTCCTGATCAGGCAGTCTGATACCCACCACAGTGCCACCCCTTATCCTGAATTATGCTGTCTTATCTGGTTCATCATCCTTCCCCAGGCAGAGCTCCATGCATGCCTCCTGTTCCCTCACATGAAGGGCAATTATCCCTTCTTCACTTTCCCAGCCTGTCCTTCCTGAAGAATCATTATCCATACATGAAACTACTCCAATCAGATAATCTATCCACTACCCTGATTCCAACAAGTTCATAGCCCAGCAACTGCAGACCAAACTCTGGTTACTCCTGTTTGTTCCCCATGAGGTACTTCACAGAAGCACAGGGTCATGAGGATTTCACAGAAACTGAAGATGTCAAACAGGACAAGGCTCATTGTTGACCTTTGGGTGTACACTGGTAATGACTGGACTCCAAATAAACTTCATGCCACTGATCACCAACCTCTGGAACCAGCCATTCAGCCAGTTTTTAACACAACCCACTGTCTGCCCACCCCGCCCTTCATCACCTTCTTGCTCTATGAGGATCTTATGGGATGCAGTGCCAAAAGCCTTACTGAAGACAAGGTAGACATTATCCACAGTTCTCTCCTCATTCACCAAGCCAGTCATTTCACTGTAGAAGGTTATCAGGTTGGTCAAACATGACTTCCTCTTTAAATCTATGCTGACTGCTCCCAATTGTCTTCTTGTCCTTCATGCGCCTGGAAAACTGGCACAGTTAATCTGCAGGATTAACTCAGAAACCTGGAAGAAAGGTTATGAACATACTTAGAAATTTCTTTTAATGGGACTAGGGACTACTCTTTTGTTTCCAACCAGATTTCAGAAGAATAAAAGCTAGAAAGCAGAAGGACAGAGTAGTCTAAAACTCCATCTCATTGTGTGTTGTGTGACTTTAGCAGTTCATTTAGTTTCCTCAGGACAGACTAAGAACAGTTACGACTACAGCTGAGTCCAGCATGTCAGTCCCTGAGTGCCAAAAGTACAGATTAAAACATACAAACCTAATCCAAAGTAAACTATAGAGATGTATTTCCAGCACGAAATGTGCACATATACCAACCCAAGACTGTTTCAAGATCTCCACACTTTTACCATCTGACCTTTGCCGGTGGAATCATTCTCTCAGAGTACAAAAGCTGTATCAAGATTATCAAGGGACCTGTGCTGGGTGTTGATGACTATTAGTTTATACTCCTTGGTTGCCTTTTGCAAAGCAGTATTTAAAATAAGCCCCCACATAGGCACCTAGCACGACTTGCCTTGGGATGCTTTTTATTTGTTTTGGCTGAGGTCAAAGCCCCAGATGACCCATTCCATTTTAAACTTAGAAGTCTTTAAATTGTTTTTAAAATAAGTTTCCATTGACTAGCCTTCTGTGCCATCAGTGATATCTGCAGATTTTTATAAAACAAGCATCTGTAAGCTCATACCTGAGCTTTCCAGACTGGTAAATGAAAACTCTATCTACTCAAAGTCAATTCTGTATTCAGTCTAAGTACTCAAACTGAAACAATATCAAAGATGCAACTTTTCAGGTGCTGACCAACCTGATATGGACAGTAGGAGCAAATTTGTATCTAGGGACAGGAACCTCTTCATCTATCCCTGCCTAAAGCAATTTTTACTAGACAGACTCCTAAGTCTCTGACAATATTTACACACGCAAATTCCCATACAGTAAGGGAACGCTGTTTTTCCTGTTCCTAGAGGGGAACTGAGGAACAGAGGAGTTAAACAATTTGTTCCAAGACACACAGGAAATTTTTGTACAGAACAGGAAATGAAATGCAGTAAGCTGAAGCCCATTATTTTACTCACTTCCTTGTAAAAATGATCTTTCACCATTTTCACCAAAGTAAGCATAAACTAGAATTTCCTCCTTTCTTCTAATCTGGGAGGTTCTTATACAGATGCAGTAGACACCTGCTTCATTCTTAATGAAAATGATGGCAAGTTCTAAATCCTTCTTGATAATGTCCATTATCCTAATTATAGAATTTTTCTTGCAAAAAGCTGAATTTAGTTTTCAAATCTGTTTACCTCCTGCTATGCTTTTCTTTGTTTTATCTTAACTTTGAAGCTTAGCATTATTGTTCACAGATTTGCTCATGAAAGTGAAAAGTAAACAGACATTATGCCAAAAAGCAATATTTCAAAACTCACTGATTAATACAGCATTTGAAAGAAAATTATTTTCATACTTTAAATATCCACAGACTCTGGATGAAAATATATTAATTCTGTTATTCTTTTCATTCAGTTTTTCTTTCAAAACTTATTTCTATTATATAGTAGGGGAAAATATTTTTAGAATATTTTTCATCTAGCCTTTCATTATGGTTTAGGGTTTTTTTAAGTCCTAGTACCTCCCTTCTCTTCATGTGTTTTCTGCCAGAGTTCAACATTTCATTCCAGACTTCTGTTGTGTGGGTATCCGGTGCAGTCAGTGGACCTCTGGTTTCGATTCCTCAAAGCATTTAATCATCTACCCAATGAATTTAAAGTGTTTAAGTCCCCTTAGGATTAAGCTAAACTCGAGCACATACACAAATGTTTTTGCCAGACCATGCTATCCCCTTCATCTTTTTAGTCAACCATGTACGTTGATTTATGTCAAAGACTTCAAACTTGGCTTGATTTTTATGTTCACTAGAGATCCATTGAACAAATAACAGTTTGTGAGAAAATGAGATGGGGTTTCAAAGCTTTGAATGTTTCACTAAACTATTATTGATGTTGAAATAACTAGACCTTTTCAATTAATTTATCTATTTATCAATCTAAAGAACTGATCAGATCATTGGCTTCATATTAAACTAAAAGTACAATTTCTGACCAAAACAAATATGTTTTTCTACAAGCAGCTGTCAAAGTAGATTACAAAGAATATTTAATTTCAGCTCGAACTACTGTGATCAATACATTGTTTCTATGAATTCTTCCTCATGAGATTTTTTAAATTTTAAATTTGCATCTCAGATGTTGGGTATTTCCAGCAATATCCTAGCATAAAAAAGAGTGGCTGTAAATCTTATTCTCATTGCAAGTACTACAGATAACTTGTTGTGTAGTGTTTGTGACTGTTTTAATTATTTGATTAGAGCAACATGTAGAAGCCTAGCTGCAAAGAGGGCCCCATGACACTGGGAGTTGCATAACACACAGCTTTGCTTTCTTTCCTTTTGGAGAGGAATGAGAGATTCAGGGAGTGAAAATAAAACAAAACAAAACAACAAAAACAATGACCAAAAAAGAACCCAAACAAAATCCGACCAGCTCCAAGAGAGAGAATGATGCCATGCATTCATCTAGTACAAAAAGGTAGTTATTTCCAGCTTTTCTTTTCAAGACTGGGAATATTACTTTTACCAGTCATGGGATAACACTAACTAGGGTACAACAAATCACATTTATTGGGTAACTGTCTTAGAGGCTGACTGTAAATTCTTCATGAGAGAAGTTTTAGCCTCACTAAACTGAAGAGTGAATTAAGATTTTCACTTCACATGAATGCACCAACCTGTTGTTACATAAAGACAAGCACCAGAGGCATGGAAGTCTTTAAAGTAAGAGCCTATTTTTCAAAGAGTAATTATAGACATCCACTTTTATAAGACAATTATGCAATCAAAATGCCTGCAGAAGCAGCAAAGAAGGCTGGTATTCCAGAGACAATCTTATGTTCAGCATTAACCCTCTAGGGATAATCTCCTGTTCACTTCAACTCAATCCTTCACCTTTTAACTGTCAAGACGTCTTTAATATTTTTACTCACACATCTAATTTTCTTTGTGCGGTGTGTAGTTATATTTCCAGCTCCAGGTTTTAAAGCTTAATCTAAGGACCAGGAACCTAAAATTTAAGCATTGCAGTACTGGATTTAAAAGCTCCACATCCCCTCTTTTAGCTGAGTCCTAGGTGAATTCCCTAGGATCAGCCAGGAAATCTGTGGCAAAGTCAAAAACGATATATCAGTCTCCAGGAACTTGGGCAAAAGGCCTTTTTTTCTATCACTGTAGGTTAAAGATTCTAGTCCAAGCTGGAACATGGAAGTGGGGAAAAAATATGTCTCCAAGCACTTTCGAAGGGTAGTCAGAGGGAACCAAAAAGAAAGCAAAGCTGCATATTGATCTTTAGTTTTTCACTAATTCCTTGACTTTTCAGTTTATATGAGAGCTTCACAACTGGGAGCAATTATGGACAAAAATTATTACATGATGTATGAGTCAACATACAAATCTTTGGGAAAGGAGGTTCTTGAAAGAGAGTTTTGGCATATGAAATGGTATAAAAAGTACTGCATGGCTTGATTGGTGGGGGAATTATATACTGGTATGTGACACCTTTGGGAAAAGTTCTGAGAAGTAGGTCAAGTGCCGAGAGTCTGTAGCAGACTGGTTACTTATTCACTGGGATCAGCTGTTCCGAGCTTCAGGAAGCTCAGGTCTCAGCAGCTGCTGTGTAATCAGGGCGCAAAATGCTTTACAATGGCTGACTACAGAAGATTGGAATTGATTGAGAGGGCCTGAGTTATTGTCCTTCTGTGATTGCAATATGCAGCATATAGAAAATTCTCTTATGCTTAAGCCTTTCCTTTATATTTCTAGTGTTCATGAAATTAATTTTAAGCCACCAAGGATTTCTCTCCTCCTTTCCATTGTCCTCACAATAATTTCTGGTTCCAATTTAAGGTTTTTTTGTCTTTGTTTTTTTTTAATAAATATGTTTTAGATGGATCTAGTGCTTGTGAAAGTTGCCAGCCTATTTGATCCTGGGGGGAGAGTAAACCTTAAGCATTGAAAAGGACTAGGACCTCACAGGAGGAAGAGGTCTAGAAAGCAAGTGATAATTTGGTGAAAAAGAATAGTAATGCAGGATAAAGCAGCAGATTACCTGATCAAAACAAAGCTGAAAATCCTGTCTGCCTCCAGTAGGATCCTAAGGAGTCAATGGATGGCCAGTATATATCCGACTACCACTCTGGCAGATTACTTAAACTGAAATTGGAGCTGAAACAATTTTTCTGACAAAAACCACTTCTTTGGTGAAGGGCAAGAGGTGGAATCCGAAGGAGGGTGGGTGAGAATATGCCTCTATTTTTGGATTTGTCAGCCGTCAGTGTTCCTTAGATCCCAGTGAGAACTCACCCCCCACCTCCCTCTTCTCATTCTTACAACTGGCCTAAAGTCCAGTTTACAGCCAGCTTAAATATTCTGAGATCTCACTGCAACACTTTCTCTGATAAGGGAAGGTGTTGTTTCATAATAACAATGTGACCATTGCCAATAACAGTTGCCATTTTGTTGTGCATGTTTATGTCATAAAGACACCAAAGTGGCAAAGTCAAATGGAAGAGAAGAAAAAGCTAGTTAGTGCTAGATAACTACAGAGCCATCATGGAAATCATCACATGGACACAAACATAACACCACTTGTGCAAGGATCTCCATTGTCTTTACACAAGCAGGGAAAGAACAGTACTGTTTTAGTGACTATAGGAGGGATCTGTATAGGCTATTAGATTTGGCCCACGTAATATACCCAATTATTAGAAGCACAGGAACAGGAAGCTGGGGTGAAATCCTAACACTACAGAAATTACTGAGAGACTTGTAATTTTGCTCATGAAGGTCAAAATTGTACATTCATATGTTCTTTTAATGATTTAACCATAAAACAATTCTTTTTATTCAAATGCCTTTCCACGCACAAAACCAGACAGCTTTATAAAAATCCTAAAATTGTTTCTTTCATACATTAATAATAATTTACATTGATATCCTGGTTTGCCTGTGCTTACACATCCAGCTACTCATAGAACTCCAATTATCACTCTGACTACCTTCTATGTTAAAATTTGTTATAAATTAGAAATTTCTTTTTGTTACCAGTTGCTAGACATTTATAATCCTAAAAGTCTTTGCCATGTCCTGCCCCTAGTTGTTTTCTTTCCCTGTGAGTAAAAGGGGCTAGGCTGGGTGAGAAACAGGGTAGATACAAGCCAGTTCATTATTTGTTTCTTAGCCTTGTCATAGATTTGTGGCCTTATCCATAAAAAGGGAGAAAAGAGGGTAGCAACAGACACAAAGATGTGCCAAGGAAGTGTTTGTTAGCCTGATTTCTCATGGAGTTACAAAGGGGCATATGGTGGCCCTATGGCAGTAGTTTAGTTAGTGCATCCTGAGAGAGCCCTTTATTTCCTTCACTGCTTGAAACTAAGACAGCAGCTCTAAAATCAGAATTACATTCCCACAGAATCAGGCAAACCTTGCAGTTCATGACATTTTATTTATTTGATCCTCTATAAGTTTGTGTAGTGGTTTAAATCTAGTGGGCAAATCAGTCCCAAATAGTCACTCTCTCCCCACATAGGGATGAGGAAGAGAATCAGAAGAGTAAAAATGAGAAAAGCCATGGCTTGAAATAAAGGCAGTCTAATAGGTAAAGGGAAAACCACGCATGCAAGCAAAGCAGAACAAGGAATTCACTCACCACTTCCAATGAGCAGGCAGGTGTTCATCAGTCCCAAGAAAAGCAGGGCTCCATCACACATAACGGTGACATGGGAAGACAAACCATCACTCAAACCTCCCTCTCATTCCTCTTTCTTCCCCCAGCTTTACCTGATGAGCATGACACCATAATGGTTTAGAATATCCCTTGGGTCAGGTGGGGCCAGCTCTCCTGGCAATGTTCTCTCCCAGCTTCCCAAACACCCCCAGTCTCTGCACTGGTGGGGTGACAAGCAGAGAAGGCTTTGACTTTGTGTAAGTACTGCTCAGCAGTAAGAAAAACAACCTTGTGCTATCAACATTGTTTTGAGCACAAATCCAAAACCATAGCCCATACTAGCTACTATGAAGAAAACTAACTCTATCCCAGCCAAAACCAATATATTTTCCACCTCTTCTTCCGTACCATCTACCTCATGTTGAGGTGCCACACTATCTGATATAACCTAGTTAACAACCACCTCCCTTCCCAAGCCTTCATGTAATACAGAGCATCACTCCTTTAGTCTATTGCTACACATAAAGTGCCCATAAAATATCCACTGAATTCATGTATTCCATGACTTTGGGTTCCGTCTGTTATGGTGGTCACTCAGAACAGTAGAGGTGGTCTGTTGTGTGGAATTATTGGGCACCAAGCCAGCTCAGGTTCAGTCCCTGCTGCACTTGCATTTCTTGTAAGGCTTCTCTTTTATTGGTTCCATGTGAGTCCTGTGGTAGTTATTCCCACAGTATTTCCATTACAGCCTCGACCCCTGGTCCCCTTGGACCAGATCATAGTGTTTACCATTGCAATGAATTCCTCCCCTTGCTCCTGCTCTGGCTTAGAATTATCCACAGACTGCAGTCTCTTAGGACTGTACCTGCTTCTAGTGGAGCCTTCTCTACGAGCCCCAGTCTCTCCAGGGGTATAACTTCTGCAGCACAGATTTGTTCACAGTCACTTTGGGACACCTCTTTCCAGCATGGCCTTCTCCATGGGCCACAAAGCCTTTAAAGCTCCACCTGGATATAAATCTTACCAATGGCAGCAGTCCCTTCAGGTGTGAATCTGCTCCAGTTTGGCCTTATCATGGCTGCAGTCAGGGTGTCCTGTTCTGTCACAGACTTATCTATGGCCACACCCTTCCAGGTGCTGCAGCACGACCTCATGTGAGAGCCTGGACTGATAGTGATAATTGACTCAAACATTCAGCCAGGTGCTACAAGAGACTGTTGGTGCTAATGGCTCAAATAATTAATAGGCTGGGTGCTTCGCTAGTGATGCACAGAGTGGCCTCCCAGGTGCAGAAGGGTATGCACATCTGAGGCTACAAACTAGGTTTCCAGATAAGGAAAGAGGCTGATAAGAGGTGCTTAAAATAGAATGGTGTGAGGTGGGGTAAGTCCCTATCGTACCAATGTCCTTCCTTACATAATGACTCAACTGTGAAAACTCCCCTCCAAATGCTGACTAAGGTAGCTGTAACATCTTGGAGGGTGTCAAGACTCCCGAAGTGACCTGCAATCCACAGCATTACATCAGCCAGTGTGAAACTCCCCGCCCTGGGGGAGGTACCTGGGCATTCCTACCTGAGGCTGACCATAACATAAACCTAATGGACCTGGTGTTTTGCAGACTCCTTCCCCTTCACCATTTGATGGATATAGTCTGCAATCAACACCTTGACAAGACTGAAACCACTGAGAAGATGAGGATCAACAGAATGTTGTTGGAATCTCTAGAATGGTGATATTTTTCCTACTCATTCTGTTTATCTGTCACTCTCTTTCTCTCCACTCCTTTTCTATCTCTCTCTACCTCACATTTACTCTTAAATAAAAACCTGTACTATTGATTTTGGCATATAGTCTCTTTTGCACCTTGGGCGAAGGTATCTCTCTAATAATTTTAATAGTTGCATCTCAACATATCATGAGCAACCACTGATGCTTCAAGGTGGACCTGCTGCACCACGGACTTACCCAGAGGCACACGTGCTTTGAGGTGTACTTTCTCCAGTGTGGACTTATCCTTGGGCCACAGTCCCTTCAGAGGTACAGCTGCTGTGGCACAGACATAACCAGGGCCACAGACACTTTGCGATGCACCTGCTCTGACATGGGCTTATCCACTGCCACAGATGCTTCAGGGAGTCCTGCTCCTGCATGGACACATCCACAAGTCACAATCCTCTTGACTCAAGTTCCCACTGCAGTTCCAGCCTGTCCAGTACAGGAGCACAGGAACAGCAGTGATGCCCTGGCCACCACCCCGCCCAGGTGTGCCACAGGTGTTATCCCAGGAGCAGCAGAGGGGGCTGTTCGGCAGCACAGCACTACAGAAAGCACTGAAAGCAAAACACGGCAAGTAACCAGCACTAGGCTCCAACACACAGTGAGGCAAGGAAGTCTCATGGCAAGTACAGGAGATACTCAATTAAAAGCCCAACAATGGGTGCCAAAAAGGACTCTAACAGTTTAACCAGCCAGCAACTCAGCCCCACACAGCTGCTCACCCAGTGGTAGGATGGGGGAAAGAATCAGAAGGGTAAATGTGAGAAAAATTGTGGGTTGAGAGTGAAGTGTGTTTGTCTTTCCTGCTTCAAACATGAATTAGCAAAAATTCCAGGACTGACAAATAACTAAATTGTGAATACATCTCTGTGAACAAGAGTCCAAGCAGGGAAGAGCTCCTAGCACTGTGTGATTTCATATGAGTATGTTCAATAGTACTTATAAATTCAAATACGAAAATAAAAGCACCAAGGAAACAAAAAAAAAAAATCTCACCCACCCTCCCTATTTCAATCCTTTCATATCTGGTAGAACAAACAGAGCTACAAAGTAAGAACATCTGTAGATAAACCCTAAAAGAGACATATGTGTTCCACACCTAACCACAGCAGGGTGTCACTATAACAGCTTGCTTACTACTTATCACATCCAAGTCCTTATGGTGCATTTCTGCCTTAATTGGGCATTTCCATGCTTTTGTTGATTTCTGTCAAAACCTTAATGATATCTAAATATTGTTTTGCTGATAACAAAACTTTTTTATTTTAAAGAATTTCAAGCAAAAAATAAATTCTGGAGTAGGTGTTCAAAATATTTTAGTGACCTGAGAGATTCTCTAAAACAGACAAAAAGGCTGTGTTATTTTACCTACATTTGTATTTAATTTCTTGCCAGCATTCAGTCTATACTGCTCCAAATCAAATAAACCACCAAGGCCCACACAGTGAGAGAGGGTTCATTATAGATCACGAACAGCTCAGGGTGGAAGTGCCAAAGTAAAAGAACAGATAGAATTGAAAGACAACAAATACTATTTGCCACATACCCTCCACGTTTAGTGCACTTTTCTCAGGCTATTTTATTTGGGCACTCTGAGGAGTAAGGATATGAAAAATAAGTGGCTTTACTAGCTTGTCTGGATGTAGAGTTATTTTGGTAGAAAGGTGGGCAAAGGGAAGTGTGAAGAGGTTCTGGCATTTGCCAGAGCCTGGTGCACAGCTTCAGCAAGCTGAGCCATAAAAGGATCAGTACCAAAGAGAATGTTATGGATAGACCTAATTAAGAGATAGCATCAATCCTACTGTGTCAGAGCCAAGGATAAAAGGTTTTGGAGGAGCTGTCATGGATAAAATACTGTCTTTCTAGTCTTCCTAGCTTGGTTTTTGTCATATACTACTTTCCTTTTCTACAGGCCTGAGCAACAGGAAAGTGGACTTTTTCTGCTTTGCTAGCAGCAGGGGAAAAGCCTGAAGATTTTGGATCCTGACAATCCCAGTATCTTTGGCTAAATAAAAGCAGTGTTCCTTGTTAAAATATAGATCTTGTGAGGAAACTCATAACACAGATACACAACTACAGAGCAGTATACAGACTCTCCCTTTAAACTGAGAATAATATGAATATAGAATTTGATGATGTTTCCTAAAAGAAACTGGTCTTCAGTACACCCACAGCAACTTTATTTCTCCTTAGTTCCAGGTTCCATCCAGCAGATATTCCTGGATGAATAGGGAAATTGGATAAATTGTGTAACAAACAAAGAGAAAAAAATGGCAAGGGTGAATAAGAAAAACCTTGTGTGCCCTGCAGTGTGCAGCATGTCTGTGACAGTGAGGGAGATGCAGTGTGACACTGTCTTTTTCTCAGACCACAACAACTAGCAGTAGACACCTCTCCACCCAGCTTAGATACAAGGAATGATCTCCGCAGGGAATGTTTCATGAAAGAAGAACTAGCCATGATCACATCTTTTACAAACCAAGTTCAAGCAGTTTTCTCCCTCCCCACAGTTTGGATTTAAGCTGACTTTAAAATGCAAACCTGCACAATTTCTTTGTAAAATCTCAAGAAAGGGTTGCAGACTTGATTTTAAAGGATGAGGCATCTAACATATCTCATGCTACAGAGCCCAGATGTGGCCAAGAGAAAAGGTTTATTTTTCTTTCTGTGTACAAGTTTCATAGCAAACATTAGTAAACTTCACACTTGACCATTTGTTCTTCTGTGTTCAAGACTGGGGAACTCTCACAGATCATTAGAGTTCAAAGACGAAGTAAAAACATAATGAATCCCGATAAAATCTCATAGATTATCCTTGGGGTAAAGCATCAATTGATTCAAGGTTTTAATCCTTTTTTATAAAAATAAGAGGTTTTTTAAGGTGTTTGAAGTACTTGACTCTACTCCTTGGCTTCTTGTAATTCCACCTTCTGAACTTCTTAATGAAGATTTCAGTACTTTAAATTGCAGAGTAATTCAGGACCCATGAGATGTAGCATATATCAAATCCGTCTCTAAAAATTTCCTAACCTCATGCAAGCTCTTTTTAGTAAAAACAGAAAGCTCAAAAGACACAAGATTCTTAAAGTACTACTTAGTTGAAATTACCTTGCCATTGCTCACAATAGCAAGCCACAAACTGTCACAACTCTCTTTCAAGTAATCACATAAACATCTGAGAGAAGTAAAGAAATATGTATTGCAACAGAACTTACTTGAGTATTTCTAAGTTCTGTTCTGGCATGAGAACAGAATTGTCTCTAATGTAGGTGAGTTGAGCAGTTTGATATCTTCCTCGTCTGTGGACTATCTGGAAAGCCCAAACAAGGCACCTGTTGCTAATGCCCATGAGGACATGAGCGAGTAAGCGATGTCTGAACCTGTTTAATTTTTGAAGGGCACTCTGAACACAGTACAGCACAGCATTCAGATCCGTTCAAATATTTGCCAAACGGTGCTGCCACATCCTGCTGAAATCACAGTACTCTGCTTACAGGACTTGCCCTGGAAATTGAAAAACTACAGCATCATCTGCCTGAGTAGATACAAATCCACAGCTCCCACTTCTTTAGAGTGTCCTTGCTGCATGGCTTTCATTGAAGCTGTGCCATTTCTGTGCAGCCAGGAATATGGAATTTGTTTGGCCCGCAAAGAAAATTGCAAAGGGGAGACTATTTCTGTAATCTAATAGGCAAAACACTCTGCTGGAGAGGAGAGGAAGCTAAAATAGTTCTTTCCTGAGGGCCTGCTTAGAATATGTATTTTCCATGTAACAGCTTTAGGATAAAATCCATTAGCAACATTGGAAGGAAACATAGGAATGTTCCTGTTTCCACAATAGACACACTTCACTGTCTCAAAGTTCTCCACTCCTGCTTAATTTTTCCTTCTGGCCCCAGTTCTTGCACAATTTCTTGTTCAAGGACTTTGTTTTAATGGATAGGTGTAAGACTGGCATGGCATGAGACTAGTCAGTTGATGGTGAACGAGACTGTCTTACGATAAAAAAGTATCAAAGATGTTCAGTATTTAGAACAACATCTTGAATCCTGAACTCATCTAGTGGGTACACAAAGGCACCTCACTCACAGCTGCAAAGAAGTATCAAAGCCTAGGGCAACACAGGGTACCAAACACACTCAACATTTCCTAGCAGCTGGCTTAGATATCTTGTGGAAGTCAATAAAAATAGTCACTTCTACATATTCTTAATATTATTTGAGTTGATAAATTTCACCTCTGGAATGTCTTTATAAACTTGACCTACAAAGAAGCAGCAAACTTATGCTAGGTTTGGTCCTCATTGCAACTTGGGGAAAATAAAATATCCTAGCTTAAATGCTCAAATCTATTTCTGAGAGAACTAAAAATAATGTCTAAAATTGTAGACTCCATAAAAAGACAGGAATGCCGGCTTAAGAGCAAATTTCAAGCTGGCATGAAATTTTCAAGTGCCATCCTAAAGAGAAGAGGTTTTTATAATCCACCAAACAGGGAGATCTGTAACTGCAGGTAAATTAATCTTGTTTGCCTTACCCTCTGATGATACTATAAGCAAGAAAGTGCTATTACAAATGACAGCTGTAATTCAAATTCAAACTCAGAGCTTCAGCCATGTTCTGGAATGCGTGCAAATATTCAGAGTTTTGCATATAAAGTCCCATGAGGCTCACAAAGCCTCAGAATATTTTTACATGAAGGAACTGTTCCTCTCATGCAATATTTGCTATATTAGCTGAAATACAGTTTGTCCCATCTTGTAATCTGAAATGAAATTGTCATGTTTTTCTCCATTACCTCTTCCTGTATTACCTAGGCCACAAAAAAGATCGGTCATGTTCACACAGGAGATCTTGCCAAATAGAAGTGGCAGCATTGGGTCCTGAAAACCTGAACTTCCCTGTTCTCAATTTTCCTGTTCTCCTTAAAGTGACTCAAACTGGAAATAGGTGGCAGCATTGTTTCTGATGCCACAGGTCCTAAAGCTGAAATACAAAGATCTAATCTCTCCATACTAAATGAAAACAAACTGAAAACTGCTCTCATTGATATTGGCTATAAATAAGGCAAGATTTGATAAAACAGGAAAAGAAATAGCTTGGCTCTGGCCTTGGAGAGTCAACACATCAGAAATATCTTGCAGGGGTCTGTCCCTCTGAGCTTGAAAAATCTTTTGGCATTTGGAGCCTCTAACTTTAGCTCTGGTTTTAGCCATGTCAGCGGCATGGAGCCATCCTCATGCTGGACATATCAGGCCAGAGTATTTGGGAAAAAGTAAGCTTTACCAACAGGATAGCATATGTCAAATGTCCATCAGATATCTTTTCATGTTACACTTATGATGTTTGGATTTGAGACATATCTGTGTCCCACTGAGAAAAAAAAGTCTGAATTCTAATTGAATTAGACTGTAAACTTGCATGTAATTATATTCCTTTTTAACACATTACAGTTTTGCAAGACTTTTATATGTAAGATATATGTATATATTTCCTTATTTCACATTCAGGGAATATTAGGGTTTGTTGTTATTGTTTGGCATATAGAAAGAAATAAAAGAACAAGGAGTGGAGAAAAGGACAAGGAGGGAGAGAGAGAAAGAGCAAGCAAGCACAGGAGAAATTTATAAAACAACTATGGCTTTATAAATAGAGGTCACAATCTCATATTCAGTCTTTCCTTCAGTGTATTTACAGAATTGTAACATGGTACTTTTTATGGTGTAAAAAGATATTAATTCCAGCGTTGTTTAAGTGGGAGGCAAAGAAATATTCTGGTTTCAATTAGGAAAGACAGATATATAAACAGGTTCTACTGGAAGGTCCTGATAGGAACAAAAGAATGTGATATTGATGGACATGGGGGACTCAGACCTGCTCTTGTTCAAATCACTGGAAAAACTTCCACTGGCTTCAGGGCTGCAGGATCCAGCACATGCCTAGGTCACGACCAGGTTTAGCAGACATGTTGAAATGGCTTTGGTTTCTGAGTACTGATGGCTCCATCCCCAGGAATCTGGATCTCACTGCCATTACCCACAGTCAATGGCAGCCAAAGGCCTGAATTTCTGCCTTAAGAAAGGTTGAAGCCTTGCCATAAATACTTTCCAGAGAATGGCAGTTATTATGGCAACAGTGTTCCCATTGCTCTAGTTAAGATTGTGTCAGCATTTAAATTATAAACCCCTGTTTTTCAGGGGTTTATATCTTGGCTATAAACATTTGCTGAGAGATGAAAATTGGCATTCACTGCCCTGTTTTTTTAATAACAAAACTTGGAGAAAATCAGACTGGGTTTTTTATACTGCAAGAGGGAAAAGAGTTGGAGGCTTGTTGTGGGAGGTGAGGTGCATTTTGGTGTTATATAACTTATAATGTGTTTATACACAGAGATGGAGTGCACGTATATTCCTAAAATGTAAATTTTGCTCTGCATTTTTTAATTAAATTTTGCTGAGCAGTGAGAGATTTTTTTTAGATTAATTTGTGTAAGAGAACTAAAAATAAAGTGAGAACACTGCAAACAATACATTTCTTATTAGCTGTATGAGTTTTAACAGGGATATAGCAATGAACATCAAAAATACATTGCCTCTAAAATGCTAACATTTTTTGCCCTTTGTGAAGAGGTTGTCATGCTTTCTTTTGTTTTTTTTTTTTTCCCTAAGTACAAATAGTCCTTTTTTAAGATGTAGAAAACAAAGTGCATTTACTTTTAACTAATCTTACTTAAGGTGTCTTCGATGGTATTTCCACTTTGAGTGTTCACATATGAAAACACCACTAGCCAAAGAATTCATCCTTTAGCAGGAGCCAGAGGTGCATGCTCCAGCCCTGATCCTCTGCATGCTAACCTCTGGATCTCAAAGGGGTGGTGCATATTGCTCTCCCTGAGTTTCTCTCATTCTAAAAATCCTTTGAAATCCCTCTCTATTTTTCTCTGACATGGTGTTTTTGAATTTGTGTTATTGTGGTTTTGACTGTGTTTTGAGATGTATATTCATACGTGGTGACTGCAAGAAATACTCCCTAGTAAAGTGCAAATTTCTTGAAGGAGAGTTTTACATCTCTAATGAAGTTAAGACTGAGAGACCAGATTCATAGAACAACATCCCTGGATATACAGCACTGCTGTCAGATGAAGGTACCTGAGGCCCATGCCACAAATTGAAAATGCAATATGAAAACTTTGGCAGGAGTGACAGTTTCCAGTGCTCAGTTAAAGCTGTGAAACAAAACTGTTTCAGCATTCCCAAGGCCAAAAGGATCATTATTTCCCTATATTAGGGATACAGAAGGGAAGAACTGGGGAGAATTACACATCCACCACCCTAGCAAGAACTAGACATATGTCTAGCAGTATATCTCAAGCGGATAGCTTCTGGAAGAAGACTGAAACCTCCTGTTTCAGTTTAAAACAGAATATGTCAATTTGAAGTCCTTCCAGGCTTGTATGACCAAGACATCTTCTCATTCTTTCCATTTGTAATCCACAACTTCAACGTGGCCAAGTTCATATACCAGGAGAGCCAATGCATCAGGTCCAGAGCTGTGGTCTGACATACCTTATGTTTATCTACAGATCCTTCTATGGAAATGGATGTTGTGTCAAAGTTACTGATACCCCATTGTGGTGGTGGATAATATGTGCTTATATAGGTGTATTGCCTATAGGAATAAAAAGACCTGGAATTATTTTTTCCCATTTCTGAGCCCAGCTGCTTGATGTGTAGCTACATGGGAAATCACAGGCTTCAAGCTGTGAGACCACTGAAGGAAGTCACCCATCTGAGCAATGAAGACTTTATTACACAACAGTAGGGGAAGAAGGAAGAGAAGTCTCCCATAGACACTGCCTGGTCCCTACAATCAGCAGGAACCTTGGATCTCTCACAGAGTAATCTAACTTATGGATCAATATTGCAGGTCTGCAAAGCTCTCAGGAACCCAGGAAATGTCAGATCTGCATGGATTGGAAACAAATAAGGGGAAGGTAATTACCACAATTAATTTAATACTAAATTTAAATTAAAATGAAGCATTCCTTTGTTTCATTTCTGATTAAAAGAAAATTATTTTTTAAAATGGAGTTAGACTCATAAATCTATTGTGCTATTCATTGCCTTTAATACCTAATACACTACTTTAGCAGTGTTCTTATGGGTCTGATAGGACTGTGACTACAAACAATAGCCATCACTATTTTTCCTTGAATGGATGAGGAAACACCCCTTAATCACATCTTTTGAAACTATATTCCTGAGGAAAAAAGGCTGTATGGGATCTTACACCTCTCTCATCCTTAACAATTTTCAGAGAGTACAGAAAGGTCGATATGATATTGAGTACCAGCTCATTATGAGATACTATTGAGCACAATAATTGTTTGAGCTCTTCCATTACATGACTACCTACTTCAGTGCATATATTAATGAATAAGCCATTATTTAAATGCCAATTTGTCTCTGGCTGTTATAAGTAATAAGCCTCTGAGTACATAAATTCAGATAAGGCCCTTTAATGTAATGTATAGCACATTATTTCATCTGGTGAAACGAGAGGACAAGTCCCAGCTAACAAAATAGAAAATCATCAGGTCTTTTTTTCCTGAGGCTATGGAGATATATTTTTCCTGTTTATTTTTCCTGTCAGCAAAAGAAAGGCAAGCTGAAAAACAAAACTGAGCCTGTCTGGTACAATTCAGAGCAATTAGCACCACTGAGATAATGAAAACTCTCATTTATTTGTACTGACGCTCTGCTACTTCAAGGCAAAGCTTCACTGAACACCAAGGCCTTTTTCTATTAGGTGGTCAAATAAGTCCATCAATCTCCTGCTCTAAAGAGTGTCCAGTATAGTTTCAGAGAAGATAAAAAAATGGGAATGATGGCAAGGGAAATGAAAGTTAGTTGGTACCATTGATTGGAAATTGATGTCCAGTACCGTCATTTGAAATCTTGTGCAGGTGCCACAGAAGAATCATGACTACAATAGAAACTGTCAAGATGTGCAGACCAACATGTTAGAAACTGTAAACCTGCACAGAACTATAAAAAGGGAGAAAATAATGCAAAAGGGTAAATATGGACATAGAGGTATGACAAAGTTACAAAGCTGGAATAAAGATTTAGAACCCAACTATGATCAGGTGAAAAATGGAGAATTGTGGGGACATTCAAAACTAGAGAAGACAGTGGACAGAGACAGAATCTGACAATACATTTTTTCAGTAGTGTCTTGTATAGTACAGTGGCAGATGATCAACTGAAGAGGTAAGGAAAAACCTGTACCTAGATGAGTTTAGAGAAGTAAGGAAAGACTGAAAAAATTAGACATCATATAGATGAATGAAAGGAATCAAGAAAGCATGACAAGGAGAAAGCACAACATTATAAAACTTGATACAGGAGTATGTGTTACATGGACCGATAGTGATGGAAGAATGGGTTAAACCCTGTTAAATCCATTTCCCCAGGCCAGAATGAAAGAAATGGAAATGAGGATCTGTTCAAATAAAGCCCAAAGGAAGAGCCAGGGAAGAGTGCTGAAGAGTCAGCATAACCGGTACCAAAACTATAAAATGAAAATAGTAAAGGAAAATAGTATGGGGAAAGAAAAGGAGAGAGAAGGATAAAGGGACAGAGAGTGAGAGAGGCAGGCAGGCAGGCAGGCAGGAAGGAAGGAANACATGAAAATTACAGTCGTAATTTGCCCAAGAAACCTGCAGTATGCAGATCTGCAAAGAACAAAACGCATATTCTGTGTTCCTCTTTCTTCTTCTCCCCCTCTACAGCTGCACTAGTACTGTTCAAATCCAAAGACCTCTATATCTGTACATCTACTCTCACAAAAGATTTGAAAAGTGAGAATAGGTTTTGTTCAAGCAATTCTAGCACCACAGAAGGTGAATGTGAATGGAGCTAAGAGAGTGGTTCTCACTGGATAAAACTCTGCATAGTAATCTATTGAATGCCCAATTTCATCTGTTGATAAGAAGAAGAGAAAATGAAAAACAGTAAAAGTAACCAGAAATTGCAGGTACTTGGACAATGGTACCAACAAATGGTACTTTGGTCATGCCAGCCAGTAAAGGAGGAAAGGTATCACTATTTGAGTGCTAGACTACAGATAAGGAACACTTAGCAATTCACACAGTACTTTCCCCATAGTGGCTTTGCATGTCAAGTGCAGGGAAGAGATGAGGGAACGAATCAAAATCATTAAAAGAGTGAAGAAGATTAATCACTGCTTTTAAGGAAAACAATAAGGATGAAAAGGAAGCAGGGAAGTTAAGGGACAATAAGGACACAAATGGGAACAGATCAGACAATTTTGCAAACATATTAGATGTAAAATTAATAATAGCTAATAGAAGTAAAAGTTCGAGATGATGGCTGCAGATGATATTCAGTCTCAGAAACTCCTAAGAGAAAACAACATTCTTGAGATCAAACAAAAGATACAGTGTAGCAATAACGTGTTCAGAAAAGCAGCTTAGTAAAGCAATGCAGCTTTTGCAGGCTTATTTTAAAGCTCTTTAGTTTTAAAGCACTGCAAAAATCTTGATTAGCTTTAGGCCTCTAATTGCATCAGTGTACTAAACTAGCCCTTGGATTTTAGATATGTGGAACTTGGAAAACTACCAGTGCAGGCTTATAGCTGGATAGATAAATCTAAATACCAACAGTATCTCCCAACTGCAAAGAATCAAGAGGTAATTTGCCTACCTCTGTTATTTGTATCCCACCCCATAGGCAGGATCTTCTAATGACTTGTACAGCACACTGTTTTCCTATCAACACTGCAATTTTATGAGAGAACATAATATTAACTGAGATTGCATTTACAGCTTCAGAACATTAAAATTATCTAAAGTAAATATTGCCTGGGATTGAAGCTAGGCACTGAGTAACAAAGTATGACTTCTTAGGCAAGACTTGTTGGATGTAAGTGCCATGTTCTGCACATTTGTTCTCTAAAAAAAAAATATGCTGGCATGTAAGCCTGGCAAAAACCTTGTGTTCCCTGATAAGTAAGCTGTCCTCAGGATGTGAGGGACACTTTCAAGAATTCTAGGGCTTAGGTTTCTCTGCATGAAAGATGAATATCCTTCACAAAGATACTTGTTTATTTATTTGAATCTGGCCATCACTCTGAAAGCATCTGGTCCTCAGAGAAAACAAGCTTTTTTCAGGAATCCCCTTCATATGAGAAAATACTGGAAGGTGAAATGCAGTGATAATTTCAAACATACTTGCTCTGGCTCTTTTACTGGAATGAGTGTGACTGTAATACTACTATCTCCAGGGGAAGGACCATCAATCAGGACACTCCACCAGCAGTGTTTGTTAGGCTCATTCTTGTGGGGAGCAGAAAAGTCTGAAAGAATTTCAATGTGTTTACACTAACATTTAAATAATAGATGAACTGGGAAGATATGAATCATGGGAATCAGTTGTCCCAGTCAATGCAGCCTGAACTGAATCATAGGACAGTTGGTTTTTATTTATGTATTCTTGTAGTTGATGCCAAATACACAGTATAACAACAAGTTCTACAGAATACAACATACAGTAAGAATTATACTCCATGTTATGTCCTTATTCTCAAAAAAGCACCAGAAGGAACCAAGCTGAGAATCTTATTTCTGGAGGTTACATGCAAACAGGGTAAGGGACAGTTTCTTGGTCACTGAAGGCAGAGGAGAAAGAACATAGTACAGAAGGGCAAATAATTTCCAAAAGGAATCAGCAGCCTACCCAGACAGAACCCAGACAGAGCAAAGCAGAGCCTGTCTGCAGCTTGGTACCACCCTTTTTGAAAGCAAGGGGACATTTATAATTTCAGACATACAGCAGTATACCTCTATTCGGGACTTCTGGCTGAAAGTTTGTAAGATACAGTTATTCCAATATTGCATTAAAAATCAGATTAAAGGGAAGAGATTTAAAAGTATCCCCTAACAGAGAAGAGACGCATGCCTGTCACTGCTGGATACCTGCTTGAAATACAACAAATGGCAGAACAAAATAGAAGGCAAAAAATTTTACAAAAGGGGGCATCTGCATAATTTTAAAGAAAACCGAATTTAGATTAACTATCTCCATTTTGTTGATTTGTGTTAAATCTTTAATTGTACTTCATTTTTTTAAATTGGGGTAATAATAGTAATAACAAAGGGGGAAAATACAACATATGGCTATTTTATAAAAGTGGATGTTGGCTAGAGGTGGGCTGCTCTCCAACTGTTCCAATTCTTGTCCAATTCTTGTGGTCAAGAGAAGGCATAAACACTTGTGTTACACCAGTCTGTCATAGTGTTTCATCTCAAAGATACCAATTCATGGTGGTTTATCAGATATAAATAATTGTTTATCACCACCTATTTGTTGAAGGAACTAACAATTTGTTATGAAAAGGAAATTTTAGAAAATTAATTACTTTCAATGGAGGTAGAGATAACAGTGACATCAGTGTGCCTATGTGGCAAAATGGATATTTAGGCACTAGAGACAAAGAATGTCTTCTTTCCCCCTTCAAAGGGAAAAACTGCATAAGAGAAATAAACTAATTTCAGATACACATATGATATAGTAAAGCGAAATCTTTCTTCAAGTGAGCTAAACAAAGATTTTTGATGAAGAGCAATGCTTAAGAACATTTTTGGAGCTATGCTGAACCTCAGGATGTCTAAGTTGATCAGCTGAGTTCCATGGATGCTGACCTTTGCATGCATTATCTTATAGTTTCTCTTACCCTCTTTCTTATCTTTGTTTTGTAAATGCATACCTTGCCTTCTCCCAGCAAGGCAAATTTGAGATTTTCAGTTGGAACATCAATGGCATTTGCTGCAGTGTCATTTATTTATGCTTGAAGCAACACATTTACTATCAAAGGAGTTCCAAGAACCTAGGCCGAGGAAGATGGTAGAAGTTACACAGCAAGATGCAAGTCAAACACTGTGTATTCTTTATTCACTACACCATGAAACATATGGCACAATACACCTGGGGAGCCACCCTCCCTTATGGTGACTCATCCCGCTGAATAGCACAGCAAGTTCAGTCTGGCATTAAATGTTAGCATATGCAGTCTGGCATACCAAGGAGCTCACTGGAATCTGAATTATTGACAACGTGAATGGTCTGTTTGGAAACATCAATTCAGATCAACATCACACAGCAAACAAACTAGCCAAAAATAATATGAACATATTACAGTCAGATTTTATTCCTTAGCTGACAAAAAAAAAAATCCCACAGGAACTTTAACATCTGCTTCTCATCTGTCCAGATGATGTGTATTTATTACCTTTGCATCCAGGTGTGCATCATTTCTTCTTACATTTTAGCATCCAATACTCATACGTCATTAACTTCTAAGAATATCAGAAAGAAATAGTCTTTCAGAAAAGAAACTGACTCAGGATGATGAAAAAAATAGTCTTAATACCGATGGCAAATCTAATATTGGAAATAAATAAATTTCAACATTGAATGCTGAAAAGATTAAATAGACGAATAACAAAGATTAATTGCAAAAGCCATTTTGGACTGCAGTATAACAGGACTGTCTCACAGACCCATGAATCCATGTAGCTTCTTGTGCTTTTTGCAGTTACAGTGCAGGCAGCTCAAAGGTGCGGGGGCGATCAAAGGTGATCCCATGATTGTGGAGGGTCGTTTTCAGCACCTGGGACTATGAGAGAGACCTCAAAAGGTCATACAACCTAGAAAGAACACCTGCAGTAGAAGTACAGCTTTGGCTTCAAAATGACTTGGGGTTCAGATTTCTAATATGAAACATTTGCCTTCAGTAGAATAGCCTGGCTCATGCCATAATAAAGGCTGGTAAAAGTCTCTTAAAACTAAAGGGAGGGAGGTGAAAAAGATGTAGAGTAAAGAAGCCATTATAAAATGCCAGTATGTGTAACTCTGCAGTTTCAGTCTGATCCATGCTGGAGTCTTCCATTTCATCCTCTGAAGAGAAAATGACAGCAGGAAACTTCTAGTGTCAACCTTCGTCTACTTTTCTGCATTTAGTAATGCGTTTTGACTAAACTTCTTTCCTGCTGCATTTCTTCCCACAACTTTTCTCATTTAATCTCATCTTCCTTCAGCAGCTTGGACTAATCCTACTGCTGCCTGTGGAATTTCTGAGTGTTCTGCTGCATTTGTCAAGAATCATCCAAGTTCAAAATTAGAAAGATACTGGTTATTTGCTGTACAAATATTACAAATATGATGCAGCATAAAGTAAGAATTGTCCAGAGTGAGACTAAGATATGAGATTGGAATTTACAGTGACAAGAAGAAAGCTGAAGGATTCTCTGGGGTTCTGTGACCTCAGAAATCCTCTAATGGGGGACAGGTTGAATATTTTGCAGGGTCTTTTTGCTGCCAAAGATGACACCAACATGGATTCTTGTAAAAGGGTGAATATATGGCAAGAGTACCCCTATTCTTTATCCAGCCCCCATAAAAAGAGCTTTCAGCTATAGTCTATGAATTAGCAATCTACTTTTTCAATTTTTGCATGCTAAGACAAAGGTATCTTCCTATGCATCAAACTATGAACAAAATTTTTTTAAACATCCTATAGAGAGGGTCATTCTCTTACAGGTGTATTATCTTTTCATAATTTAAGTTAATTGTATAACCCTGGGTTGCAAGTAGGTAAAGCTATAGAATGCAGAATTTTTTCTTTAAAAAAGCATCTTATCAATTTGTTATTAAACTTTCTAAAAAAAAAAAAAAAAAGTAATTTGGCCCCCAAAGGAGGCTAATCATGTAAAAATTAAAGGATTAGCTAAGAAAAAAAGTTCTGCCGCTTTATTCAGAATTTAGAAAAATATAGCACATGTGGCTAAATAATGCCAGGAATCTGCATTTTCACATGAATCCAGTAAAAGACCACAATAAAATATTCTAAAAAGGAAATGCTTCATATATACAAAAAACAATCCTCTTATGTAAGTTCCATCATAGACTTCTTTATCCAGTCTGCAGGAACTAAGCAATTATTTAGAGAACTACAATTATTTAGAGTAAAAGTACTGAGGAAATTAGAAGATGAACATCATGAGGTATGGGGGAAAAACCAAACCTTGGATGGGATGACTACTATGAAAAGTAGCAGGTGTTAAGGAGAGAAATGCACATCTCTCTTACAGCAAATTTCACAAATTGTCACTAGCAGAAAAGGCAATTGTTCGATTTTCCACAAACCTTTACTTTTTATTGGATTTAGTAGCCTGGAAATTTTGGCTAAATCTGTAATTTTTTCAGGATATAGAGTACAGTGTCAAGAAACAGCTTATAAAAGTAGACCAGTTTATTTTTTACCCCTTATGCTAATTTAAAACTTGTCTAGCTGCTTGTGACTATATGATGCAAGAGACCAAGCAACCTGCAGTAAAAGCTTTCATATGAAAGTGTTTTAACTTTAGGAGACACTTTATGATTCTTTATGTATAATTATTTCGATGTAATAATAACACTAATAATACCCATGTTAAGGTTTCATTCTTTAACATAATCTGTAAACAGTAAAAAATTAACCTTCAAAAAGTCAAGGAAAATTACACCCACCTTATGAATGAGGAAACTGACTTTAAAAGAGTTCTCAAATTCAAAGACATTGCATATGTTAGCAAAAATAAGACCCATACTAATAACTGAAGGAGACATAATTTTCTTTCTTGTGACTTTTTTGAGATACATATTTATATACAGTTCATGGTATTAATAGTGATGATTAATGAAGACAAAAAAGAAGCAGCAGGTACAAAATAGAAAAGTATATTAAATAGACAGTCTCTTAATTTGCATGTTTAGGTGGTTTACATGACTTTTCTGACTGCTCTTTTCTACTGACCTGTTAACGTAACACCTGCAGTCAGGTGGGCTGCATGGGAGATGATTGTGTTAACGGACTGCAGGGGAACAGGTGAGAGTGAGTTAGCAGATGGAAGCTCTAGATGCCACTTTTCAATGATGGGAGAAATTGGGTGTTCAGAGACCTCTCGTCACAAGCTACACAGCCATCACTTCCACTAGAGCTTCCTTGACTGTGGTCAAGCTCATTCGTTATCTGCATCCCTAGCAGACTATAGAAGATTGAGATATTAGTATTTGAATGTCATCAAAGATATAATCAAGGCTGAGATGTGTGAAGACTATAGTTTTTTGAGAGCAATGTAGATAATGGAATGCATCACTCAACATTCAACAGGAAAAAACTGTATAGAGGTCTTTTTTATTTTTTTGGGGCTACACAGAACTATCAATTGATATCTCCCTTCTTCTTAAGGGAAAAATGGCTAAATTAAGTTGTTGCTGTTGTCATTGTTGTTGTTATCATCATTATTATTACATTTCTTGTCCAAAGTGTAATCCAAACAAACTGGAAGGAGCCACAGAGTCAGAATTCTCTAACTGCTTTCCTCATGACCAGCTTGGACAAGATCCACATCTCTTCCTCCTCTGCTCAATACACCATAATTTCATGGTTCTTATGTCTGATGATAGCATCAGTAAAATCAAGCAGTGAGATTCTCGTCGCAGGTAGACTGAAGTACTGAGTTTCTGCTGGCAAGCCCAAGGAAACCCCTGAAAGCTTACACAGGCAGGCAGAAAGCCAGGTGTCAGGCAGGTGTGATTACCCTTCTAACATAATAATAAATAAACATGTCTCTAGTAGAAGCTTTACAAACGTTCAGCATTCCACAATCTCTTCACACCCTGGTTATAAGAAATTGTCAACAGAATTTTTTCAAGGCTAGAATCTGTTTTTACAAGGGATTCTGTACTCAACTCCTCGTCTATTCACATTTGTATGTAAAGGCATAAACTGACTGACAGAGGGAAGTATGACAAAGAATTTTGACTCAAGCAGAAAAAAAAGCCTGCAGATGAGATATATTCATTTTCTAAATGTTACCAACTTAGACATACTTCTCAGCATAGCAGACAGAAATTAGACATTAATTCTCTTATTGTAATAAAACCGCAAAACCGCCCATCTGCAATGGACACTGCATCAGTGGTCTGTGAATCGTGAAGGACCAAACTAAAAGGCATGCAGATGAAGGTATTTAGGCAACTGAGTGTACCCATACAGTTTTTTCAGGCTTCTAATCAATGAAAAGAAAAAAAGACAAGAAAAACCCCAAAGCACCAAACAAAAAAAACCACAAACCTTTATGTTAGTACAATGGGAATAATTTTTCCAACCACATCTGTTTTACAGGTCCTAGTTCCGTATCCATAGTCACACTGTTGAAGCCCATTTTATCCCATGCCCTTTTGTATTCCCCAGAGAATGCAAAATAATGTAGTATGGTATTTCTCTTCCAGCCCATTTAATTTCTTAGATGGCATGCAAGAACAATGGTGTTGCTCTGAATTCATATCACTGCAAGGGAATGTTTAAAATGTAAAACGAACGAACGGAGTTTTCCCCTAAAGAAAGAAAACATTTGTATTCAAAGTTTCTGATTACTATTCCCTTTATTTGATTAAATTTTGCTTGTTTTGGGTTGTAGATTTGTTGGGTTTTTTACAGAAGATTTGAACTCTGTGCCAAGTCTAGGCTGATACTGACCTTTCAAATTTTCTGCTACTAAAAAAAAGGGGTTGGTGTTCAATTATCATAAATTACAGTGATAGTTATCATTGATTGCCAAACCCTTTAGAAACATTTAATAATTAATCTTCACATTAGCCACACAAAAATGCAATGCAGCTTTCCAGAATCCAAGCAAAATTAAAGCTCAGGAAAGGTATAAATAATCTATAGGCTTTCTACAAACTCTTTTATTCTCTATGGAAAATTTCACACCGATACTAATTTTGGTATATATATATATACTTATATGCTGCTCTATTTCCTTTTTCAAACACAAACTAATAAGCCACAGTGATGAGAAGTTCACTGTCATAGCAAGCCAAGATGCATTTTCAGAATTCAGCTCCTAAGCTTTTGCTGACTTTTTGAGTGTTGCAAGAATATCAGTCTGATAACCATCACAGATTTTTTCTATAGAAATGAGAAAGAAGAATACTAAGTCATAGTGATTCCCAACCCAGATACTTTGAGTAGGACTTAGAATGACAAAGAAAATTTCACTGTATTTCTTTGAGCATCCAGTTTCTGTTTGGGACTATGAAGTCAGCATCACAGACAAGATGAGAACTTCCTGATCCCAGAGTCTTTTCTCCCCTCTCAGATTTGTTAAATAATCATGACAGTTTTTCCCGTGATTAATCACTCCTTCATAAAGGTTTCTCTAACCTCTCTTTCATTATGACCCAAAGTTCCTTGTACCTTTTTAACAAAAATATGACATTTGACTTTTAATGAACACAATTCAGCACTAGATATCTTATAAATAGTAAATGCAGAGGAGAAAGTGAGAGCGAGAAAGTGAGAGCAAGAAGGTGAACAAGTCCTTCATCTCTATAATATATGCCAATTGAACCATAAGTGAAAAGCTGTTGCACCGTTTTGAAAACAAAAACTGTGTTTTTTCTCTCTTTTTTTCCTTTCTTTTTCCTTTTTTTTTTTTTTTTTCCAATGTTCTGTGCTTGCCTTACCTGGCACTGGGGGAGAGGATGCACAGACTCCTTTCATCTCAAAGAGTTGTCTTAAATCATTCCTTTACAGGCTTTGGAGTGCTAATAAACTTGCCACATTTTTTGTATTTTTTGTATTCATCTGAATAATAACTAGCTGTAGGGGCTGGTGAAACAAGAACCATATTTTTTCCAGAGTTGACTGGTTCTGAAGCTCATGGGAATGATAAATTCCAACAGAGCTGAGGTTCTCTCAAAGCCTTCCTCTGTCCCATACTACCTACAGCACTGTGGTCACTGTGCTGATTTGGTAAAGTTACTAATTCATCTCGGGCTATACTCTTTTCCAGTGACTAGCACTTCATTAGGGTAAAAAGCTTCATTATGAAAGAAAATACTCACTGAGAATTCAGCTTATGAATGGAAAAATACCAAGTTTTCTACCAGCTTTCATGTTATATTTCTCAGGAGTAATAAAGACAAAAGCATAACACAACATTTTTCTGATCTACCAAATGATCCATCATGGTGACACTGAAGTATTAAGAGGTGCAAGAGCTGAATCCTGACAGAATGGGGTCCAGTGTATGTTACTAACTTTCACTTAATGAAAAAAATATTCTGATTGTAAATATTTGACTTCAGAGCTGTGCAAATGCCTCCTCTAAACACATCTTCCTACTTTGATCTCAAGCAACTACATAAAATTCCACATCCTTAGACTGCAGTTTTCAGCCATTGATACTATGAAAAAATTAGGAATTTTTTTTTTTTTTCAGGGCCATAAGTCAGACCCCAGTTAACCGATTTTGTTTGTGATTTTCTCCAATGAGCAAACTAAACATTAGGCTGCAAACAATCATGGAAATTGCAACCCCACAGGAATTTGTTTAACAAAGTTCTAAGTATCTTTAAAAAGAAAATGAAATAGAAGGTGGAATTAACTTTAGGGAAGTGAAAATAAACTTTAACAGCTTGGCTACAGTACGAATAGCACACATTTTTAACTGCAAGAAAAATTCATTGGGTGAACACACTACTACCAAGAAAAGTTGCAGATTGTCCATTTCTGTTTTATCAAATCAAGATGTGTCAAAATACAAAATATGTCTGTATGGAACAAGCAGTAGTCATAAAAAGTTTAGAGAGCTCACTATGAGAGAAATTGATGTGGTTCAACAGTTTGCATCATTCAAGTCAATCCAGTTGATCCAATGGTCCCTTCTGACCTTAGGGGACTCTATGCTATGGAAAATTCTAGTTGAACATTATAAAGCTATTTAAGAAATATTACAATTTTAGTGAGCTCTTAACAATTCATTGACTTGAAGGCTGGAGGTAAAAAAAATAAGAGAGAAAAAATTATTATGCAACAGTGTCACGTATGTTTATACTATAAAGCAAGAACATTTAAATAGCAGATCCGTACATTAGATCTGGACTGCAAATAAATTTTCTCTACCTTTACTACATTTTACAGTATGTGATGATCCTTGAATCCGTAAGAGAGACCTTTTATTTCTTGTGACTCTCCATGGCTTAGGTACCTTATCATGTAGTTTCAGAGCCATGAAGGAAACATAAGGCCCTTGCTGATTTGACAAAGCTGAATATGTATTTACTTTACACTGGACATTACCAGGGACTTGCCCCATACAGAGGTTGATCACCATCTCAGAACAGCCACATTTCAGCAAGAGTGTCAAGGACACAAGTTGCCAACTATCAGAGCTGATGTGTTGCTTAAATGGTTTAAAATATTTATTGTAAGTAGTAATCTGTAAAATCTGCAAGTATCTGGGTTCACTGCAAGTATCGAGTTACATCTTATCTACACTTGGTAATATCCTACAACACGAGACAAAATTCTTCATTATGGAGAGGAACATAGACAGTTAATATATGTTGATTTTAGACAAGATAAATCACACCTTCAGAGTGGGATGTCTGTCTAAACAGGGTGACTAGATAACAAGCCTAAGTACAGATATATCTATATGTGTAAATTCCACAAAGGGAAAACACAATTTGTTTGGAGATTCAATGAATAGAATCAATTTTCAAAATATCATTTTCTGTTTATTTTAAAACATCTGCCACTGTGAGGAATGAATGCTCTGCTGTGTTTTCAAAAGGAAAATAATCTTGATTTATTATAGTTATGGTATAGCAGTCGTTTTGTTTTCTGTTTAAATTCCTCTCTTTGGTGATATTCACACGTAATCTAAAAAGTGTCAGATTTATAGAGAAGAAGAGAGTTTGCAGTGAAAGAGAGAAATAAAGAGCTCTATTTACTGAAACTGTTGATGTATATGTGTGTGTGTCTGTGTAAAAAAGCACACCCTGAAATTTTGTGCACATTGCTGAAAATATGCTTAGTTCAAAGACAATTCAAAGGCACTTTACTGTTGTAGAATTGAGGCGTTAGTCACGTTTTTAAAGAAGATCATATGTGTAAAATAAAATGTCTCAATATAGAAAATCTAAAGTAAAACCAGAAACAGAATTAATATGTGATGTTCTGATTGCCTTCTCAGAGATATCACTTATTATTTCCAATGTATGCAAAACCAAAAGATAAAAAGGATATCCTGATGCATTACCACATTACAATAATTACTTATAATAAAACATTAACACAATCACTCCTATTTATTAAAAAGAGAAATAGTTTTTGTTCAAACATTTTTGTCTAATTCTTGTAGGGAAATATTTGACAATTACCAACTTTGCGTTCATGTCACAATAGAAGTCAGTGATTTTGCATATCTAGATAATCATTATATGTATGTTTGTAAGCATTACAGAGGAAATTACTATTTGTAAATGACTACTTTTTCTTCAGAATTTTCATGATTTCACTGTGTTCTTTGTATTAGTTCAGTGTCTAGAGGTTCCTGAAGAAAACGAGACACCAATATTTAGGTAACATATGACTACACAGTTGATGAAAGAACACAACTGAGGGACCTGTTTGGTCAGTCACATGGAAGCTTCTGCAAGGCCCTGCAGTGTGTATGGGAAAAGGTTTGGCCAGATCAACGTGGCTGCCACAGTACCAAGTGTGTGTTGTGCCAGTTCCACTTGTCTACCTACCTGCCTGGAAATCTATCCAAGATGGGCACTTACCACAGGCTTGCCTCAATAAAACGCTGACTTTGAGAGTGGCTGCTGCCTTGGGGCTTGTTCAAAAGGCAAACTCAGCCTTTCAGCCTGAGACCCCAGGTACTGTAAGCTGAAACCTTACAAATTCAAATATGAAGTGTTTAATGCAGTTTTCAGGGTAGCATTGCACATACTGTAGCTTACAAAACTTACAAAGAAAAACCCAAGAGAGAACAGTTCGGAAGAAAGAATATCACCCTTTCCTCTAAACTGATAAAAAGCCAAGGTCTGGAGAGAAAACATAACTTACCTAAGGTCACACAGGAAGCCTGTGACAGAGTCAAAAATTGAAATCAAATTTCCTGACTTTCAATCCATTGCCTCAGCCATAAGAGGATCTTTCCTTTATTAAATCTTATTGATTTAATTTATTGATTTATCTTTTTTTATTCTGAGCATCTGGTGGACTACAAAACAAAATGCTTCATGTGATTATTGTAAATAACTTTACGTTTTGATGCTATTTTCATTACTTTTATGTGTCCTGAAGATACTTCAAATTGGGCATCTATTATATATTGTCAATGAATAGGTATATTGATTAATTTATAAAGATGTCATAATTAATTTTCTTCCTTAACTTCCATATAACAGATTCATTTTCAAGAGAACATATCATTATTTTACACAGAAATTAACCTTGGGCACTTCAAATAGTGTCTATGCATATGTACTTCATTATCTATAATTTACATGCTGCATCAAGCGCTGCTAATTCCTCAGAGAACATAATCATATATTATATATATATATATTATATTATAATCATACTGTGAACAAGAAGCATTTCAATGTCTTTTACAGAATAATTTTAAGAATAAAGAGGGAAATGGCACAATTGCAAATGCTTCTTTTCCTTCTACTGCTCAAGATGAAGCTACCATCCTCACTTCTGCTGCACCTAGAGTGGCACCTCAAGGCAGAAAAAAGCATGTCAGGATTATTCACAGGCTCCTCACATGCCTCACACGGGGCAGTTAGTACTAAGTCAGAATGATGCAAAATCATGTCAATATAGACCTGAGTCTGCAATGTCTGCTTTTAGTTGTCTAAAAATGACAGGCACTGACTCAAAATAAGTGAAAACTACTTTTACGAATCAGGCCAGGTACTTCAATCCTAAGAAATGTCAGTATCTACTGTTATATCTCAGTGAAGAGATGAAGTGAATCAACACATTCTATAGACCAAACTAGAATCCCAAAGAATCCTGTGATGTAATATGGAGATTCCTAAGCACAAACAAAATAAGAGACTGGCTTATATTGGGGGCCAATTCCATTTTTCTGTCTGAAGAATAGCAGATACATGTTTTGCTCAAGCAATTCCAGACAAGAAGCAGAAAATATGTCTGAATCATTTAGAGATTCATTATAATCCAGGGAAACTAAAAAAATCAAATTTATCTATGTATATTTAAAGAAAAGCACCCAAGAACTTCTAATGTAGTAAGTTCCACAATTGTATCCAATCGCAAGCTGTTATCAATTGATCTGAAAGTGGTATTTTGTTTGCTGTCTTTCTTAGCTTAATGTGTTTCTTTTATTAGGTATCATATGAGCAAGATAACCTATGGCAGAGTTGACTAACCTGGAAGACACATCAATGCAGGTTTAGTTGCAATCTGTTCTTCCATCTAGTGGAGATCCATTCACTGTTCAGTTCATGTGATAGTTACCACATCAATTTAACTTAAATATTTTAAATGTTCTTTTTGGGTTCTTTTAGCAAGGAACTTGTCTCCCTAAGTATGTATACAGTATGTGTGTTAAGTTAGCTTCATCCTCAAGAATTATTTTAAGCATACACAAGTAACATACACACAGGTGCTTCATATTCTACAGGTTTTAGAAGGACGAAAGCTCCTTTCAGCACACAGAGATTTCCTGAACAGAGTTTAATAGCAGTTTAGCTAATTATTAATAAGAAACTAAGACATGATGAATCTACCTGCCTTTGCTATTTTTTCATTCAACAAAGGAATCACAATACCTGAGACTACTGAAACCATGAAACAGAGCCTTTGACCCTGTGAGGTTTTAACATGAAGACTGTTCAGGAATAGATATCCAGGAGAAGAGAAGGCTGTCTCTACAGAAACTGTCAATACCTAAAGGCAGCTTGAGAGAAAGATGGAAAAGAACATTTTAGTAGGGCCTGTAATGATAGGGCAAATGGTAATTGTTTTAAAATAACACAGGGTAGACTGACATTGGATATGAGGAAGAAATTTTTTTCAATGAAGAAGCTGAAACACTGTCACAGGCTGCCCAGAGAGGTGGTAGATGCCTTATCCATGGAAACATTCAAGGTAAGGCTCGACAGTACTCTTAGCAACCTGATCTAGTTGAAGATGTCTCTGCTTACCACAGGGGGGTTGGAACTAGAGGATTTAAAGGTCCCTTCCAAACCAAAGCATTCAGTAATTCTATAATTGATTCTACGATTCTATGAGATGTGTCTAATTGCTATGTAATTTAATAATGTAACTGAAAGGGTAGAATATTTCCTTGTTGCTTTGAGCATTAATAGTACTTCTTTTAAACTTAATGACCTACAGAGATTCTGCTGTAACACCCAGAGGAAAAAGGAGGGTGGTACTCATCTTGGATAGCTTGTCTGGAACATAACATATCTGTTATGTATCATAACTCACACTAAGAACAAAAGGATTAGAGAAGACCTAAAATATCTTCAGCCTTATATAGGATAAAGAATATTCATGTGGATATACTTGATCTACTCCACGGGATAGACAACTGCACACATCACTACAGGAGACTAGTCATCAGGGAAAAAGACCAGTCTGGATAAACAGAGAACTTAGGCTCGATCTTAGGGGAAAAAAGGGAATTTATCATCTCTGGAAGGAGGGTCAGGCATTTAGGAGGGCTATAAAGATGTGGCGAGGTCATGTAAGGAGAAGATTAGCACAGCCAAAGCCCAATTAGAACTTGATTTGGCCACTACAGTTAAAACCAAAAAAGTTTCTATAAATACACTGGCAGCAAAAGGAGAGTTAAGGACTGCCATCATCATTTGTTGAACTCATAGTAGAATAGAGGATGAGGAAAAGGAAGAGGTACTTAATGCTTTTTTTGCCTCAGTCATCAGTATCAAGAGCAGTTGTCCTCAGAATACCCAGCTCCCTGAGCTGGAAGTTGGTGATGGGGAGATGAGTGAAGCCCCCACAATGCAGGAAGAGATGGTTAATGATCTGCCTTGACAATACCACACTCACTATGGGCCCTGATGGGATCCACCCCAGAGTTATGAGGGAACTGGAGAAAGAACTTGGCAAACCACTCTCTAATGTCTACCAGCAGTCCTGGTTAACTAGAGACATTCCAGATGACTGGAAATTGGCAAATGTAACACCCATCTACAGGAATTTTTGGAAGGATGATCCAGGGAAATACAGGCCTTACCATGGTTCCAGGCAAGGTTATGGAAGAGATTATCCTGAATGCCATTACACAGCACGTGCACACCAACCAGGGTATCAAGCCCAGCCAAAATGAAAGGCAGGTCCTGCTTGACCAATCAGATCTCCTTCTGTGACAGGGTGACCCATTTCTGTAGGTGAATGTGGTCTATCTAGACTTCAGTAAAGTGTTTGACACCATCTTCCACTGCATCCCCCTAGAACAACTCTGCTCATATTTTGGATAGGTGTACTCTTTGATGGGTAAAAAACTGGCTGGCTTGCCAGGCCCAGAGAGTTGTGGTTAATGGAGCTAAATCCAGTTGGTGGCAGGTCACTAGAGGTGTTCCCCAGGTCTCAGTTTTGGGGCCAGTTTAACATCTTTATTGATGACCTGAATGTGGGGATCGGGAGTACCCTCAGTAAATTCCCATATGACACCAAGTGGGGTGGGAGTGTTGGTCTGCTTGAGGCAAGGAACGATCCACAGAGAGACCCGGAAAGACTCAGTCAGTGGGCTGAGAACAACTGCAGAAGGTTCAATAAGGGTGTCCAGATCTGGCACTGTGTTTAGTATTTTAGGGGTTACAGTGACAGTGCTGGGTGGATGGCTGGACTGACTGATCTTAACGGTCCCTTCCAACCCTGACAATAGTCTAGGATGAAAGTGCCATCTCAACGTTCTGACAAAATGAAGAAAAGATTAATGAATCCAATCTACATAATTTATTTCAATCACAAAATGTTAACTATTTTAAACCTGAAGGTTGATCTGTAGATAAATGGATAATGTATTTTCTGTGAAAGTACAAGGATGGTAAAACATGTTTTCTGCTTTTTTCCCTGAAATTTTCTTGATCTGCTAATCTTACTACATTTTGGGCAAGACTACTATTTTACTACTATGTGTGCAAGGCCAAGTATCCTAATGATTGCTTCTAACACAGTTCCTGTTTATAAATGTCAGGTAATTCAGTAAATTAATTAAAATCACATAACCTTTTCAGATGAAGATTCACAAAGACCAAATTAGTAACAGAGGGTCGTTTCAGAAAATCCTCAGGTCCTATTTGTCATAAGTGTTATTTGTCAAAGAATGAAAAATAATGAAGAAAAGCAGAGAATCTTCTTCATAAAAATACTTAATAATCAGTTGAAAGAGTCAAAGTTTGTGTTATTAATTATAACGTGAAAAAATACAGTTTGTCTTTTCTGTGAAAAAATACAGTTTGTCGTAGCACTTACATTAGGGAAGAAAATGGCATGTAACAACTGATCCTTGTACAGAAAACTGAAAATAGTTCAGAAAAACAAATCTTGATTTGCCAACTGCTTTTCTCTTCTTTGCAGTCATTATCTACAGTAATGGGCTGAGACAACTATACAGGAAATTAAGATGTACATTTGGATCATTGGTAAATGAGCCGTTAGACAATAGACAACTGATTTGTTCTGCTTACATATTATACAGAATACTTCACTTTTAGAAAGGAGATGAAGAACTAGCTGTGAATTGCCTGGTATTTGTATGCTTTGGTTAGCTTTCCCAGAATGTAGCTTTAGTAGAGTTTTTTTGTTCATTGATCCAGGATAGTGAAGTAAAAGCATATATCAATACATATCACACATAATAATGACTGTAGATATTCTGATTTTCTCTGTTGAAGGCCTAGCAGATGTACGTAAGAGATAGAGGATATCACATACTGTCTATGAGCATCAAACGGGGTGGGTGAGGATGGTGGAGAGAGTTCCAAAAGTTACTTTAAGTTTAAAATACATTTCAAAATGGTTGAGGATTTTGGTGACGGGAGATCCTTTACTTTTGCACAATCATGTATCACATCAGGGAAAAATTATGCTGGGAAATCATATTTCCAAATTTCACTTCTGCATACACTAAACTAAGTTTATATTAAGTAAGATGCTTGTACTAGTAAGGAAATAACAGAAGACTACTTTGTGAGAGAAGAGCATCCCTTACCCATTATGATCTCTTTTGAAGTAGTTGCTTGACTAATGAAGTTGTACACATCCCACCTCCAACCTTCCCCATCCCACTTTCCACGTGTGTTTGCATTACTGAGAAGTAATTATAATGAAAAATACAAACCTCAGTGAAAAGGAGATGGGACGTGACAGCTGCAAAAACACCAAATACACCAGGCAACTCATCATCTTACCACTTTTTCTGAGCTTTCAGCAGCCACCAGACCAAATGAATGGAAGGATAAGGTCAACAGGTAAAAAACAGACACAGCAGGAATTATTTCATTCACTGATCTTGAAGGTTGGACAATTTGAACAGAATATTGTGTAGATAGTTTTTCTTAATGATTCATCCATATATAGAGAAAAAAAATGCATTCCTTTATAAAAGATTAATTTATGTGTCAGTGTTCCATTGTCAGGGCCAAAGAACGGATTGAATCTGTTAGTCGTTCCTTAACCAAGAGCGTAAAGAAGGTACACAGATTTGTCTCTTTCTAAGAAATGAAATTATGGAGGTATTTGCAGCACTTATCTTCAAGAACTTACACTACACATTATTCTACCTAAACTCTCCCTACAATCAGCTGGGTTAAATACTCCTGCAGGCAGGAAGTTTAAAGTGTCTTAGTTACATTTCTGCTCTGAACATCTCCTAGATAATTTTCACGCTATTCAGTAGAAATCTTACCCCAAGAATGTAATACCAGATAGATAAGTTGTTGGACTAAACCAAGTAGGGGAACCAGTCTTTGTAATTATTTTCATGAGTTTAGGATTGCTCCAGGACAATGAACTAATAAACTTACCAAAATATGGTTAGTAAGATGCTGTTTATATAACTCTTTATGACTACCTGGAAGACTACAAAGACACTTTAAAAAGAATGGTTGGAATGAAGATTCATTCATGAGATGAATCTACGCACATTGCAACATCATTCCACAGCAAAACATACAGGTCGTAAGTATCTAAAAGAAACAGAACACTCATTGCAGAATTGAAGGATGGAACCTGATTTTAAAATAACATTTTTACCATAGAAAAAAGTAGTCCAGAAACTGGGCATATTCACCACTCAAGAGATAACAAAAGCAGTATATTGAAGACTGTTGGAAAGCAGGCTTTCTGATCATCGCCACTGGATATCAAGACTTTTTAATTGGGAAAAGCAAAAAAAAAGGGAAAGGAGAAGGGGAAGGGGAAAATGAAAAGAAGAGCTAAAAAGAAAATATAACACATCATTATACCACAATGCAATGATTAAAAATTAGAAACCGAAACACAGAAAGGTCAACTGGCTTCCCCCAAACAACTCACAAAGCCTATGCCACAGTCACTGCCAGAAAAATTAACTTTAATGTTTTTCATCTACAAGTTCAGTGTTCTTGTTAGAGGTCCAGGTTTAGACTATGTTCTTTTGCATTTCAGTAAAGAATTCAAATTATGCAATACTATGCAACTAAATAACACAAACTCAACCACGTTTAACCATTACTTCTTCTCCTTTTTACAATATAATTCTTTGAGTCATGATAAGTAAAATCAGTCAGTGTGCTCACACTGAAACCCTAAATAGTCACTTGGAGAAGTTGTATACATCTCAGCATAAATCTCTGAAAATAGCAAGCTTTAATGGAAATGCTGACCAGCCTTTCCTGCACAGCTCCCAGTAATGAAAGATTCCTGTCTGGCTTACTCTCTCATTGCCATCTAACCATTTTTCTTCCATTCATTAGTGGAACATCATATAACTTAACAGAGATTAACATATGTAAAGAATGTCATCCCAGAGGGATTTCTGGAACAAAGGAATATTTTTCTATATTTGGCAGTTTGGGTAAGAGCTCGTTTTCTAATCTACAGTAGTTGTTAACTTCACAAAGACATGAATTCTCTTTCTTCAGGTTTTTAACCAAATGCCCCATTTTTTGGCTTTGTGTCTTGGGCTTGTGGATGTCTTAAATAAAAATAAAAGCACAAAATCCCACCCTCCAAGTCTCTGATTGCTTTTTATAATAGCTCAGTCCCTGAGGGGCTCAGCTTGTTACTGAAATTGTTTTCTTTAATGGGCATTTTGTGCTTTTCCCCTGGATTATTTTACTTACTTGGAGTGGTGAATGCATGCCAGTTCAAAAACCAAACACTGGGGCAAATGCTACAAACACATTGCCCAACATGTGGTCAGCATTTAGACAAGTATATAAAGCAGAGAATTATTCTGAGCACTGGGGAGAACACTCTTAATTCAGTGTTGCAGCAGATAAATTATCTATCTCATGATTTAGATTATGCTGACAGTTTCATTATGTATTTCCAGTGCCCAAACACACTAATAAGTGTTGTAGTTTTGTCCCAATTCAGTACAGAAACGAAATTCTGCCTTCAGATCAATGCTGAACAGGCACAATGAAGGGCAGATGTGTTCTATAGGATCTTGGCACTGTCAAGGCACAACATCTGAACTTTGAATTTATTTCAAAAGCCTGAAAGCTTATTTAGCTGACACTTGGGAGGGAGGGAGAGGGAGAGGATCTGATTGTCCTCTCACACATGTTTTAAGCCATTGTTGGGTTTCTGATTTCATTAGAGTTACATCTGATTTACATGGCTGTCAGTGATGGGATAGAGTCTATACAAAACTGAATTAGAAATCTAAGGAATATTCTGCCAGATTTCTGATGCTAAACTTGCTAAAGGAAGACAGATCAAGAAACAATCTAAAGGGATGGCAGTTACTGAATTCTTAAAGGATCAACTTTGGCCCTGTGTTTGCTGAATTTTTTACAAGGTTAGTGCCTAAGTTGTCACTAAGTACTTTACTGAGTGTTATACTGAATTCAAAATATTTTGGAAACAATTCCTCAATGGTCTCTTATCCTACCAAGGGCTGATACTAACTTTGTCTGTGTCAGTCAGTCTTTTGTAAAAACAAATTTGCAATTTGTATTGAAAATGCAATTCTGCAATTTCAATTTTCCATCTATCATCATACCCTGAACAAATCATCATAATATGTTAAACAGTAATGTATTCTATTGAAATGAATCCATTTTGATTAATCCATTTAGATCCGGAGTTAAAGTTTCCAGGTTATTTCTTCTCTTTAGGATATTTACTTCATCCAGTTTTAGGCATTTTGCCATCTAGCAGCCCTAATTTCCCACTACAGGCGATGGAGAACAGACTCTACTTGAGAAAGATTCAAAAACAGAAGATTACTGGTTTAAATAGCCTTCTGAAAGATCTGTCTCTCTATGTTAACTGGATAGGTTCATTTGCCCGTATAATTAGGCAGCCGAACTGGGATTGTCTGACCATGTATTGCCACACTTAATCTGATGTTACAAATTCTTATTATGGAACTTCTAATTTCCTGCACAAATTCTTTCATCAAGTTGCTTGTAGTTTTGGAGTTACAGTAGCATGAACTTAATTTCCCTCAACTACTCTTTGGAAGGAAGCACCTTATCCATTGTATTCCCCTAGTCATAATCTGGTTTGCCATATTAACAGTGAAGTCAGTGGACTTGCTGGATGAGTAAAATCAACTTCATATTTTCAGTTTCTAGGACATGTCACTTCAACCAGCATTAAAACATGAAGAATCACTGTGATAGTATTCTTCAAGCCCATGTGACATTGTCAGGAGAGGACTTGCAGGTTCTGTGGGAAGGGAGCAATCACCGTTAGGCATTCTTAGCTTGTGCAGTAATTTTAAGACAAGCTCAGTTTCTAGATCTTTCTGAGGCCTCTAATATCTGTACAGCTTTCTGTAGGCTTGAATCCTGAAGTTAGTAGCTGAGCTTGTAGTTAGAATATTCAATTTTCGTGTTACCCACAAGAAAACTCAAAGCACAACTGCACAAAATTGGTGATGCCTGCAAGCAACCCAAGTAGCAAAAACAGTGACTCAAGACCTGCTTCTGTTTCATGTCAGAAAGATAATCTCTCATTGTAATCTTGACAAAAAATGTCAATACAAGTCTGAATTCGATTCCAGCAATTATTTTTAAAAACTTTCCCCGAAAGTAATTAATTAGGAAAAAAAAAACATCTTACTGTTACTCTTCTACTGACAGTCTAAATGAAACAAAGCCAGCCTGGAAGGGTCTCCAACAGGAAAAAAAATCAGATTATTGTTGGTTCTTGTGTTCCCCATTATTGCAAAAAGAACAAAACACAAGAATAAAGCAACACCTATGAGCCTAAAACACCCAAAATCCCCAAAGAGAAGTTTCCTGATATTTCTGTAGCTTTGCTCACCTGTTGTGGGGAGAATATGAAAAAACAAAATTCAGCAAGGAGTGAATGCATTTGCTGTACTCCACTAGGGACAAACTGTCTGCCCACCTTAGGAGCAGGAACCCCAAGGAGACATGAAACAGGATGGAGTGGCATGAAGGTGCTGTGGTCATGCTATTGAAAACAATGCAGCTAAAGGGAACTAAGCCAAAGGAGTAGGCCAGACAGTAACTGAAAGGTGAAATTTGCTTCATTAACTCAAAAATACATATTATTTTTCACTCCCCCACACATCTTAATCACTGAAGTAATTCAAACTCCACCTAAACATGAAAGGATATGAACTGCCCCCTTTCTCCAAGAAAATTATGTAAATATAGCTTAGGTGAGGAGGGAGTTCAGAGAAGACACCATCATAAGTTCTGGGGTCTGTCAACATGCTCATCCTGTCTTCTCCCCCATAGGGATGGCTCTTGTGTAAGAATCTTACTCTAAGCACACCAGATATTTCTTTCAACCTGGCTCTTACTGGTAATTAGAGCTTGTCTGAATATCACTTTAAATTCATTTTTACATTCAGTAAACAACAGCAATCTCTGAACCTTAACCTGTCAGTTCTCTATTACCAGCACGTTTGTTAATTAAGTGCCTTATTCCGTCAGCTGGAACTTAGAGCAAGTCCTTCAAGGGCCTGGCAGCATACTTGGGAAAACAGGTAATGTACCAGCTGAGAGTGGGGACGCTGTGGGCATGTGCCCCTGAGTAGTTGGTCAAGCCAGCCTCTGATACAGTGGGCTGGTGAGTGGGGTCCCCGAAACAGGGCACTGACAGGCTGCTTGGGGGTAAGGGACTCGTCTTTCCTGCGGCACTGATAGATGGATCTAATCCAAAGGGTTCGAGGACAACCCCCTTTTACATGAGCTGTCATGGGGGGTTGCTGTCAGCTCTCAGTTAAACTTTCCCGAAAAAGAAAAGAGGATTGTTGTCATCAGTCTCATACTGGGAAGGAAATTACTGGGAAGCACCTCTGACCCACTTTCCCCCTCCCACCTTGCCAATACAGTTTCAGAAAAGGAAAAAGTCTCTTACTCCATTGTGCAAAAATCAAAGGCCATTTTGAGAAAATTTAACCCCATTGCTGTGCAACTAATCTGGAGAAATAAAAAAGAACATTTCAAAAGAAACACATCTGCAAACCATGGTAACCTTTTATTGCCTATCTGTGAAGGAAATGAGCACTCCTCTCAGGCTGGAAGTGATTAAAAATCACAATGAATATTTTAAATTTCCACTTTTTCATGCAAATTATTTTGAAACTTTATAATGACAATAATATAATTTTAAATTAAAATCATATTTCCATGATGTTTAATTCCATGTACATTTTCAAAAATAAATTTAAAAAACCATTAAATACAATATTGCCTCTAGTAAAAGTTTCTAAGTCATCTTCTCCCTTGCTTCTGAAAAACTCTCATTATATATTCATTTGAATTTATATATATAAAATATATTAATACTGCAGTTCATATGGATTAAGTTATCTGTAATTTGCATCAATAAAAGTCAGTACTGCAAGTATCTTACAACATAAAATACTGATTCAACTCCCTTTAAAATCAATGGGTAGAACTATAAATCTGACAGGTAGTACCGAAAATATTATATATGTAATAAATAATAGATGTAGGCCATCTACTGTTTATCATTTAAAATTGACCTCAAGAGAACAGAAAATAGATATGGACTTTGATTCCATCCAATTTAAATTTTAATTTAGGTTCCAGATTAATATCAAAGCTGAAAAATTATCTTGTCCGCATGGATTTTTACTATTTTATAATTCATAAATGCAATAATATAATTTTTATTGCACAGGACATCCAAGTCAGAAGAAAAAGATTCCCTATTTTCATATTCTTGCCCATATTTCTACAATATTTATGTTTAAAAATTTGATTTTCAAAGACAGTAAGGGAAATGGTGGAATATATAATTTTATATATAGGACAAACTATTATGTTAAAAGAATTGATTTTGTACTTTATAAACCTACATGAAGCTTCAGCGTGGAGCAGACTTATAAAGATGCAGCAAACTTAAATCAATAACAATCATTTTAGATCTATTTGGTAAATAATAAAACATGAAGGGTACTTTCTTGTTTGAAAGGCATGAAAGTAAGATAACTAAACATAAGTTGGAGAAATGCTAGTAAATTGGAAGAGAAAAAAACACTGCATATTGCAAAAAAAAATTTCTTTCATTTTTTTTTTTAATTTTATGGTAAGATGATAGAATGTTTGTCAATTAGCATGTTAAATTTAAAGACAACTTTAACTGAGAAAATATTGCAGCGTGCATTTTACTTTAGTAATGGTGAGATAAAATAAAAGTGTCATTTCTTTTAGGTCACTATAAACATAAGTATGAGAAAAGTAATTTTTGCAGTCTTTGATTCGGAATCTTTTGTTTTGGTCTTTTTTTCCCCCTCAGAAATTTGGTTACTGAGTGAATCTGACATGGATTTTGGTGGGTTTAATTTTTTTCATTTATTCTTCACATTCAATTTTCTACATGAAGAGCCCACATCCAAACTTTGGAGTCAGCAGAGCATGCAAGAAGCTCAGACTTTGGCCTGCCACTTATACACACTAAAATGCAAAAAGGATCTGTAAAACTAGACTGAAAAGTAGCTTGTAATGCTCTCTGCACCACTGATCAGTGTTACAGCAAGGAGGAGATGCGAGATACAGCTTTACTGTCCATACAGAGCTATGTTGAACAGCCTGTCTAGTAGCTGGGTAGACTACTCTGCATTCCTACTACTGCAAACCTAGAATGATATGTGATTGTCCTTTAATATTTACAAGAAATATGAAAAATTGAGAATGAGTTTGGAAAAGGCACTGAGAAGCAGACTGGTGGGAAAGCTACTTGCATTTATGTCATCTATAATATTAATAATTTAAATTAAAAAATTAATAGTCTCTATAATATGTTGTCTTTAAAGTTAATAAACAAAAGTCAATGCATCAAATGCATGCAAAAAAACTCTGACATTTATGCAACTTTCGTAGATAAAGTCACATTTTTAGACTGAAAATTAATATTCTTTTCTTTGTTAAATACAGACACATACATATCCTCGGAAACCCAAAACAATGGCTGACTTACAGACCTGTATTTTGTGGTATTGTGAGTTCCAAGGAGGCTCTATCAAGAACCAGTCTCCAGCATGGTAAGCACTCTGAGGATAAGTAATTAGGACAGTGTCTCCCTGCAAGTGGCTCACAATTTAGAAGCCACATGAAGCTGATGGAAGACAGAGGCAGGTAGGTTTTCTACAGTGTCATTAACCAGGCGTGGAGTATTGTTTTTTCAGCCGATTGTTTAGCCAATGCTAGATGAAGAAAATTTGCAGACAGTGCAGAAAAGGGATTTTGTGCCTGAGGAAGAGATAAGCAGGCAATTGTGACTGCCACTTCTGATAAAGATTGAACCTTGATAAATCAGCAAATGTGATAGTGTGAGACTAAACACTTAGGGCTTGAAAGAGAAAACAGGGCTGAAGATGATGTGGTGGGGAGGGCACTGCCAGGGATGGGCAGCCAGAAGTGAAACCCAGACAAGGCATGGTTTGATCAATGAACCAAGAAGCTGAATCTAGCAGCAGCATGTCGAATGGAAATTTGCCTCAATGTCCTATTTTACTCGAAATATATTTACTGTGATAGATCCTACATTATGTGTATGTCACTTGCTGGGGCAGGCTGCTTCTATGGCAAGACTGACTGATACTGCTGGGTTTTATAGGGTTTCCTTGCTAACTTTTAATGATTAAACTTCTGCATCTTTTTCCTTTGGGTTTCATTTGGGGTTTTTTCACCCTTTCTTCTAAGTTCCAGACTACTCCACAGATTGAAAAGGTCCAAAACCTGTATCTGTTCTGTAATCACTTCATTTCCACCAAGTGGGACACAATCTCCAGGTATTTTCCACATGTTCTAGTGTTAATACTGGGATGAGGAAGCTGTTCTGCCACTTTTAGAAGCTGCCTCTGTGACTGGAAATGTACCATGCAGAGGGAAATTGCAATTACTGTCTACTGTTTCCACTGATATTTAGGATACCAACTATGATAGATTATATGTGCTGAATTTCTCCCCCAAATGTGGAGTAATATCAGTTTGTAGACTTTTATTTTGTTTGACACATAGTTGCTTACTTCTTGTGGGAGAAAATCTTCGATATTACACAGTTTATGCATTTTTAGTTATTTCTCTGTTTAGGATACACTTTTTTTAAACTGCTAAATGACATATAACAACCTGATGGATGTACAATCAAATTACAACTTTACTGAATTAATTTTCATATGTTGTATAAAGTTTAGATTAATGGTGACTAAGGTTATTAAATTGAGTATTATGAAAAATGAGCAGTCAGCTCTGGGTTACAATACACTGATTCTCCAATATCTTTTAACTTCTTAAAAAAACCCCAAAACAACATAACCAACCAAACAAAAAATCACCAACCAACCAACCAATCAACAGCAAAAAAACCCCAAACTCCATATATTTCTTGCTCCAACTGTAATGAGGGGAAATAAAAGAAAGAAAGAAAAGCAGCTTGGGAAGTAATGATGTGAGCAAACCTGTTACGTGCATATCTGCCTGAATCCAAAATGGGCTTTACCTACTTCTCTCTGAGGCTTTTGCTCACCTGCTGCTGGCAGAGGATGCCAAGCCATTCCCCAGTTTCCTGAGTCCTCTGTAAGGATAATAAACCCTTGGAGATGGGAGATGGAAATCTAACCTGCCCAAACATTGTGGCCTTCTGATCTGAGAGGATAAGAAATATCAAGTGCTCAGAAGCTTCACCAGCAGGTCCCACCAGCTTCTAAGTCTGGGCCCTCCTTGGGACCCAGCACTGTGTGGGTTTTCTTACCAGGCAAGGCAGGCTGAGCAGAAGCTCCCTACGAAGCCTCTGCCTTTGGAGCTGCTTTTGTTACCAAGTATTCCAACCTGCCCTTTTCCCCAGCTTTGGTCACATCAAGCTGCATCCAGGATTTGTCCTTTGGCATGCCACCTGAGCTGCTGTAGAGTCTGTCCCCCAGGGGCTGCTAGGAAATTTGGCATCTGACTTGGGACTGATGAGAAGAAAGCAGTAAACAACTTAAGTGTTATACTCACCAGAAATTTGCCAGCTACTCTGTTTGGCTTCTTTCATATTTTTAAAACTATCACATGAAAAAAGGTATATATTAATTCTAATTAAATATTCTTGCCTTTTAAAAAATTCTGACTTCCGTTGAAAATTCCTGGACACAGACTTAAGAAACATAGCTCATTTTTCCCTCAGAGTTTTGGTATTTTGAGCAATCTATGGGAATTCCACTAAAAATTCATCAAAGGATTTGTGGACTTTTCGTTCAGTGTGTAGGAGTGGAGGCAGGGGGAGAAATATATTCTCAACATTCATTTTAAAAGAAATTACTTACATATGGGTGTGAAACACTCTTTCAATGCTGCAAAATCTACTCCATACCAAGGTCTATATTGCACTTAGGAAATCCAGTATCAGTTCAAAGACAAAAAAAACTGAAGAAAAATATAACTAAAATTGCCCCAACCTTTAATACAGCTGAAAGCAAAATGGTTTCAAAAGTCATCACCATCCTCAAATTAGAATATAATTGAATATGGTTCAAATAATACTTTTCCCTTTTTTTGTACTGGGCAGAAGATGTAAGATGCCTGGAAGCAGCATGGGAAGGCAGGAAGAGTCTTGGAGTACAGCTGCAAACTGAAAGTACAGGAAGGTGTGGGGAGAACAGCTGGAAGCTCAAGAAGAAACAGGGTCATCATGAATCACACTTCCTTCCTAGACTGCTTCTGGAGCAGCAGGGATCTTTATTAAGAGTTTAGAGTAAGCTCCTGCTCACCCACTGCCTTTTTTTCTGATACAATATCTCACAGTTTCAAGAACTCTCCATGGGAAAGCAGCCAAATCTGAAGGAAGAGAATATGAAGGAGGCATGAGAATTACCTTCAAATATGCAAAGAAGGGAGCAGTCTCCACAGAGGTGGAGTCTAGGACAGGGAGAAAAAGAAAGGGAAGAAGATTAAACTGCAGCAAAGACAGCTTCTGTTAGATACTCAGCAGAACTTTTTAACAGTGAGGACAGTGAATCTCAGTGATGGATGATTTGAAAAGAAATATTCTGGCAAGCTCTAAGAGCCATTTCGACAAGCATCTGACAGTAATGACATGAGTAGTGCTTATGCAGCTTTGGCACAAGATGGGCTACATGAGCCTTGCTGATTCTTTCCAGCTCTTTGAATCTGTGTGCAAAACAGACGTCTCAGCTTATCTGCATTTTCAGGTTTGCTTCTGCCAAAAATAAAGGATAGAAAAAGGTGAATATGAGACTATGACTCTTAATAGATCTGTCTGTATGGTTCCTACTGATGGGTTTTCTTTCTGTGTAAAGCAGAGAGAACCTTTATTTACATTGTCTCATCCAGGTCACATAGACAAAAGTCATTATAATTCAGTTTCTCTGCATTGCAGGATCAAGAGCTGAGTCAACCCTGCTGGGATTCAACCCACGTTCCAGGGAGTCTAAGTATTTCATATCTGATGTTTAAAATTCCAACCAAATAAAATTTCTGCTTGGAGATGTACCAGTGTGTGGTCAGATTTTATTGTGTTTCTGTTTGAAATTCACCCACAAGTCTGAGAAATTCCTACATTTTAACCAGCACAGAGTATTTCTTATGTTGATCTATTTACCCCTTCTTTTCAAGAGCATGCAAATGACAAGGATTTCAGTGTTTTTCAAAATTATTTTATACTCAACACAATTCCATTGAGATCCACAAATGCCTTAGATTTATTCCTGCTCAGTAGCTGATGCTCAATTATTAATTCACTAATGTCTGTAAAGTGCTTTGAAGATAAAAACCATTACATTGTAGAACTGCTAACTGATACTTGGATGCTACTATTATTGCTGTTGAAGCTGTTAGAAAATATGCTTGGAACACATCCCCAAAGGCACATGATGAGGAAAGGCCATCTATGGCAGTAGTTTATGCAGAAAGGAGTAAATCAGACTGAAATTCTAGAACTACAGTGCTTTTTTAATGCAGACTCCAAATATCAGTAGAGTTATGAGATCAGATTTTTTTTTTCTTTTAACAAAGTATGTTTAACTATTAATAGAGCAAAAGGGAAAAAATCAATATAAGGAATAACTTAAAACAATAAGGTGGTAAGGATTTCCCACTAGCTTCTGGGATGGCAGGGCACTGTGGTTTCTGTCCTTTACTCCAATTTCTTTATATGTGGATGGGGAGCTGAGTTTGGATGTGAAAGCTCATTTAGATGGAACAGCTCTTCAGGCATTTACAGAGAATACAGAGAGGTCTGCAATGGCCTCCAGTCTCTGGGACTGCAGAGCAATCCTGTTCAGGTTTTGCAATAGCACTGCTGTGCTTCTGCCCCAGGAAGATACCTTTTTAACCCATCATAGCCTTTTGGTGGCTAAGCCAGAACCCAAATAAACACCCAAGATCTCAGCGCAGAGGGTTTTGCCTCCAGGCTCTGCCATCTAGCTGTAAGCACAGTAATGCCTTGATAGGATCCTCTGGTTTCCCTCAGGCCCACCCTCCAGCTGGGTTACATCTGAGAGTTGTTCTTCCCTCTGCCTGCGATGTGTACAGAAAGGAGAATAGGCTTGTATTGATTTCTCACACATCACCTCCGCACCCAGACACACAGTCCTGATCATCAGATACTTGGGGCACTTTGCTACACTTCACACTTACGTTGCTGCATTACAAAGCATTACTCTCTACTCCCAGATTGTGAACGTTGCTGACCCAAACTTCCGCCACCGCTGTAGAGCACTACCTTTGAGAAAAGCTTGAAAGGGCACTTTGGCTCTGAGCAGAGACTAGTTGAAATGATTAGATAAAGCTTTGACCCCAAGTGTCAGACTCCTTTATTTGAACAGCAATTTGAAACAGCTAAACCTCTACCCTGAGCAGCAGAATGGAGCAGATGAAAACCCCACCAGACCTGAAACACTTTAGAAATGTGGAAGACAACCAGAGAAGTTTAAACACAATGCTTCAGTTTGTCTCTGCAAGCAATGGAAACCAAAACAGGTATACACGCACTCCCCAAGGAAAGGTCAAGAGGAAGCTTTATTTTGGATAGCGTGGTCTGAAGCACTTGAGGGTTTTAATACCTTCAGTCAACTCAGCCAGACTAGGCTAACACTGAAGCTGTAATCCAGGCATTTAAGAATCTCACTTCACATAGTAATAGAACATATGAGTTGAGTAACACAATTTTAAACAGAAGATACTAGAAGAAGTTTAAAAAAAAAAAGTCAAGTGACTTCAGCCAAGCCCCAGTTTAAGGGGATGAAGCCCTTGATAAGAAGCACAATACTGTAAGGAATCTGGAACAAAACACTCAGAGAGAGGCTATTGAAAGACACTGAATTAACTATGTAAAAAACATTTCAAATTTGGATAGCAAGGGAAGAAAATCAGTTCAAGTTAAAGCCCACAGACAGTTTTTGAGACATGGTGGATATAGGAAATTTAAAACAAAAAAAAATAAAGGATTGTGGAAAACAGGAGATGTTCAGTGCTGACAGCCTCTGAAATGCAGCTCAGGAAGCAATATGTGTAAATTCAGATGCAAGCAGAACAAGTAAAGATAATGTTTAACATCTGAAGAAAGATGCAGAAAAAGAAACGTATTTGCCAGAATGTTCAACAGCCCACCAAATAAGCTCTACACAGGCAAAGCAATTTCTCCATAAAAGCAAAACATAATATTGTCAAAAGAGAATAATAGACTATTAATGTGTGGGGGGAAAAAAATATCAGGTCTGGTGAACATCATTTCACAGGCTACAAGAATCAGTAATGTTAACTCTATCTTCAGTAATGTTAACTCTATCTTCAGTAAACATGAACTGATGAAATCAGACATTAGCATGTGGGTGCCCAGCTAGCCCAGGGAGGAAGGTCTGCTGCCAGGAGCAGCAGGAGCAGGTTGGTGGCAAGGACAGCCTGTGGCCACTGCAGGCAGTGAGGGTGGCCGGGCAGTGCCCTCTCCTGCAGAGCAGGACCCGTAACAGCAGGGAAGGTCAGCCTCAGTCCAGCCCACGTGCATGTCCATAGGGACCAGCCAAATCCAGTCCAGCAGGACAGCAGTTAAGGGTGGGGACCAGTGAGGGAAAATGTCAAATCTCAAATGCAGTTCTTGAGCAGAGTGGGCCCAAAAAGGCACCTCATAGCTGTTGTACATCCATGTACGCCTTGTGTGAGATCTGGCCTTGAGCACAAGCAACCAAACCCCGAGGAGTGGATATGGAAGGCCCAGAGCCTGTTGCTACACCTAGGGCAGTAATATGACATCTGTATCTGTATGTAGTATATAGACTCTTTATTATTCTTATTTTTTTCGGAAGGCAGCTGAAGAAAAATACCTCTTTCAAAGGCATCCTGAAGTATCAATAGCCTGAAGTCTGACATGCTACAGCGTACATTCATCAATGAAATTTTCTTGTTCTAGAGACATAAAAGTGCTAGTGGTGGGGAAAAAACTACTAGGAGATTTATTAGAGCATCTCAGAGATGTCACACATCCTCTGTTTCACATATGCCCCACAACCATATAGAAAAAAGAAACTGTGGCCTGCTGTGGACTCCATCCCCTCGACTACTATATGTATATGGGCACAGAAAAATTATGTCCCAGCAGTCACTCTGTGAATGACACAGTCTACATGACTTTAACACAAGTCTACATGACTTGGATAATGAGGGAAAATCTTATTACTCAAAGCTGAATCCTACTATTGCTCCTGGAGCATATACAAGAGAGTATAGGATATAGGTCCAGCTTCACAAAACAGTTGCTTTACCAGAGGAAAGAAGTTTAGTTGCTTATTGTGCAGTTATTTTAGCTGATAGAAAGGTCCAGAATAATATTTTCCCTTTTCCTTGGCTTTCCCATGCAGGGCTTGCATGATGCTTTAGCCAGCTTCTGACACACTGATGGTTCTTGTTTGAAATAATGAGTGCTCAAATATCACTGGTGTCTTTGGGACCATCTCTTGGCTCATGGGGAAAAAAAATTGAGGAAAATAAGTCCCCAATTCTTTATTGTCAAAGCGAAAAGTCAGGAGCTGGTGCAGGAATGGGCTGATTTAGACTGAAGGTCAATCTGATCCAGAGCCCTGTCTCTGACAGTACCAGTTGTTCCCCAGAGATAAAAGAGCAAGGACAGAAAAAACATGCTTATCGAGTTAATGCACTGCAGAGATATAAAAATCATGCAGCCACACTTCACACATTATTTCTAAGAAATATGATAGGCTACCTTCAGTGAGCCAACCTTATGCTGAACCTTGGAAAACACGGGTTGTTTCAGAGTTCTATCATATTTAAAGATAGATTGTTAATGGAAAGGCATCTGTTTGTCATATTACTGACAGCTGGATTGTCTGATGAGATGTCAATGATGCCTTTGAATATTTCATGATACTAAAAATTTGTTTAGATCAAGAATTTAAAATCAAGTGTTTAAGCACTTTGAAAGGTGCTTAGACTCTGGCCCCACAGCAGTGAAATATGTGGTTTTCCCAGCAGCTGTTGCTGAAGCAGTTCCATTTTTGCATAACGTCTTTAAATAGCAATTAGAGCTGAGACCGAATCTGGAATTCCCAAGTCATACTACAGAGTCCAAAGAATGAGGGCAACTAAGCATTATTTGCAGGAAAATTTTTCTCTGAATTTTATACTTCAGGTCAGTTTTCTGCCTAGAAACCCCTAGAAATCTACTGCTTTGATACATGACTTGTCTGTAGTTACCATTTCCATTAGCCAAAAGCACTCAGAGGGTTTTATAATAGTGCATTAGGACATTGAACACTCCAGGGAGAAAAAGAAGCTAATGTAAAGGCAAATGATTTTCAAAATATTCTATTCTGTGCCTTTAAATTTCAGATCCTGAAAAGAAACCAAAAGAAAAAAAGAAAAAGAAGAACATGAAAGGAAGAGATTAGCCTGTGACTTAAAGTCCAGCTGTGTAAACAAGTTTAGTGACTTCTTTTATCTCTAATTGGTCTTATACATTGATCTTTCTGGTGCTAAAATCACACACTTCACATTAATTCTTCAGCAATATAGCATTATTTCTGGATGGAATTGGTCTGAAATGTCAAACTGATATGTGTCACTTGCAATCTACTAATATTTCCAGTGAACATCAACAACTGTCTTTAGTTATACTACTTTAAAAGTCTGAACAGGAAACAGGTTTATACCACTGAAGATGTGAATATAGGCACTAAACTTGTATTAATAGTGCTATTCACTGCACAAGACTTAGAAGATACTCAGCTGGCATAAATTTTTTGGCCAAATTACATTAACTTCAGAGATGTCATGCCAGTAAATATGGTCAAATAATTGGCCTATAGGCTTCAGAAGATATCTGTCACACAAATGCAGAACAGGCTGTTGTCTTTTCTGACAGTTTAGGAGCTTTGAGTAACAAGATATTCCTATAATTTTGTAGACTAGTCTGGAGTAGACGCTGGGGTAGACACTGAAAAACTCCAGTTAGACAAAAAACCATGTGTACAGGCAAATGAAAATCAATACTGATAAATGCAAGGTGATGCATGCTGGCCATAAAAATAAATTAATGAGGCAACAAGCAAATGAACTGTCTATCTATCTGACACAGGTCAAAGGCACCCATATGTGAGAAGGGACATCAAAGCAAAATCACAGTCTGTGTGCAGCTCTGATCAGAAAACCAAATATTTTAGGTTGCATGACATATGTGGCACAGTGAAATATATAAAGACGATTGTGTCAATATAATGATGTAGTATTGCCTGAACAGTTAAAGGGGATTTGATAATATTACACACAGGAATGAAAAATGTCTATGAGAAACAATAGACTTCTGTTCTTCTGTCCTTCTATTTCTTCCACAGGATTATTACATAAAACTAGAGAAGTGTAAGTTCAGAAAGAATCACTGAGGTACATTTTCCTGCTATAGATCACTGAACTGTGATTACCTTGCTGCACATACGTGTGTGTGCTTGTGTATAAAGCTTAGATGTAACTGAGGTTAATGACAAGACTGATGACTAGTAAAACAGTCATAACTAATACATAATCTGGCATTAACTGATAATAAACATTATTTCATAACCCACCAACCAAACATAATTCATGGTTTAAGATAGCCTCTAATGTTTACAGATTTGTCATATGATAAATAGAATTCTTGCATTTAGTAAGTCCTTCAAGGCAGGCAGTAACTGTGAGAAATAGAGTACTAGACTAGATTAATGTCAAATTAATTCAGTTTATAAATTTAAATTTTGCTACCAATAATTGTTTTCTATCAGTACATGGTTAGACAAGACCCTGAGCGACCTGCTGTAGTCATTCCTGGTTTGAGCAGGAAGGTTGGATTAGAGACCTTCAGAGATGCTTTCCAACATTAATGATTCTTTGATTCTATGATTAAATGGAAGAATACAAACAATTTTGCAAGACTAAAGTTGGAAGAAACATTTCTGTGCTAAAAGGTGTATGTGGCTGATTGTGTTAGAAAAAAACACACCAGAAGGAGGACTTACAGGTTGGGGCTTTTTTTCATTAATTCACTCATAATGGCATGTAAACCAGTTTCTGTGGTGTATAACAATCTGTGAGAGACAATTTCTTTCAACCCCAAACTAGATTTAAATAAATTGTAACAGAGGTTCATTATATGGCCTTAAAATGAAAGAGATTAGATTTAGATTAGATATAATGAAGAAATTCTTCTGTAAGAGTGGTGAGGCACTGGGGCAGTTTTTCCAGTTACTGATCTGAAAAGTGGAGAGTGGCGATGATTGAGGTCCAGTGTCAAAAAGTCTTCTCCAACATTGTTTAAGTATCCAGTGTAGATATAGTTCCTACTGACTTTTCACAGCAGAGTTGGTTCTTCTAAGAACGTGTTTTGGTGGGCCAAGTTAAACACCATCTTTCCTTGTGGAAGAGGTCTTTAAGTGTGATCTCATCAGTTGTCTTTGATGTCTGTGTTGAGGTAGGTTTGTTTGGCTTGCAACCACTGAAAGTAGATGCCCAATCTCAATTAAAAAATGAAGAAAGTAGACTGAAAGAAAATATTCATAGTTAAGAAGCCAGGAATATAGATATGAACTTCACAGATTCATTGAGTTACAAGTGTTAACAGGGATGCAACTGAAGAACATCTTTCTCCAAAGGCAGAGCCATGCCACAGGAACTGAAGGAAAACGCCCGTGAGCAGATTCCACCTGGGAACCGACCTCTAGAGGGCAACACAATCATGTGAAATGGAGAAGCAATACCTACAGGGGCACTATAAAAACTGCATCCTGATCAATACAGTTGATCCCTCCCTTTACATCCTAAACCCTTACTTATATAAAGCCTAACTCAAAGGATGGGTTTTACAGAATGACAGATGTCATCAGATACCCCCTGTATGGTTACTGTGACCATATTGTACCTTCTGTGACACTCCATCATCACCATAAAATGCATGACCTTCCACTCTAAAAATGCGTCCCTTAAGCTTGAAACAAACACAAATCTCTAAAGGCGCTCAAGTTTTTTATTCTCGTGTAGAAGATCAGAATGCCATACTTGGACCTCCAAGCTCTGAGTCTACAACAGCCCCAACCTACTGATCCTCAAGCCCTTTTTTCAAAGCATTCCCCAAACCCCCTCTCCCTGTGTGACTCAGTATGATAGTTTTTAAAGACAAACATATGTGTAAATTAAACAAAATATTCCCATACTTGTTATCTAAGTATCCCAGTGTCTTTTACCTACTACCTCTCTACTTTTCTTGGATGACAGTCGCTACACGGAAAGCATCTACATTTTATATTGGAAAAATAAAGTATACAGTACATATTCTCTGTGTTCCACTTGCAAAGAAGCAAATCCTATTAACTGAAACAAGGATTAGTCCTCAAAGTTCTTTGTTAAATAGGTAATACTATAGATATTTTGTTGGCAGGAAAACAAGAGCAGAAATGGCATATGATTATTTCTCTTAGAGCACTCTGGAAAGCATTCAATCATTAGCTCCTGCAGCCATTCACCATGGACTCCAGACTAAAACTTTCATTTTCAAATGGCAATTTCTGCTGTCAAATTAAATGAAAATGTGGATCAGTGTGATACATCATCATCTAAAGTAACTTCCAAGGAAATCACTGGAGTAATGCCATTAGTGCTGCCTGCATTCTCAAAAACATTTGTGAACTGAAGAGGGCTGTGTGCTTTGTTTCAGAGGCTGCCAACTGAGACCTTCCTTCAGCCAAGGCTGGAAACACCCTGCCTGCCTGTCACCCAGGACAGCTCTACCCATGGGACTTGGGACTGGCAAGAGGATGTGCTGTGTCCTGGGCCTGCTGGTAATGCACAGGTCAGGCTGTAATCCCTACTGCAATCCCTACTGTAGTCCCAGCTCACACTGCTGCCGTCCGGAGGGGGCTCGGTTAGTGGTGTCTGTACAGCCACACTGGGTGCCTTGGCAAGCTGGTGGTGGTGGAGGAGGGGGATGGAAGGGGTGGCCACTGTACTAGGTAGAGCCAGATCCAGTCCATTCCAGCCAGCTCCAAGTGACCTACAAGACACAGCTGAGCACAGCAGCCAAGCTGGTGTCACTCTGGGATAAAAAATTCCAGAAAGGGCAAAATGCTTCATGGCCATGTGAGGAGTAATGAAAAGTGAGTGAGAACCAGCCCTGCAGAGACCAGAGCAGTGCAGAAGGAGGGGCAGGAGGTGTTCCAGGTGCTGGGGCAGAAATTCCCCTGCAGCCTGTGGTGCAGAACATGGTGTAGCCCATGGAGGTCCATGGTGGAGCAGAGATCTACCTGCAGCCCCTGGAGGAACCCATGCTGGAGCAGGGTGATATTTTCTGAAGGAACTGAAGTCCAAGGAGACCCCATATTGAAGCATGGGAAATTTGTGAGAAGGAAGAAGCAGCAGAGAAAGGACTGTTACAGACTGACCCTCACTTCCCAACCCCGTGCACTGCTCAGGATGGGAGAGAGTTGGGAGAGTGGTTGTGAATTAAGGAGTGAAGTTGAGCCCAGGGAGAAGTAGGGTGGGGGTTGAGGGGAAGTTGTTTTAATTTGTCTTCTTTCCCTCCACCCTAATCTGGTTTGACAAGATCTGAAATTATTTTTCCCCAAATCAAGCCTGGCTTGCCCATCATGATAAATGGCAAGCGATCTCTATGTGTTTATCAGAACCCAAGAGTTTTTGATCTTGTTTTTTCCTTCATACTCCCAAGACAGGGGAGAGAGAGAATAGCTGGGTGAATATCTGGCAAACAGCCAAGGCCAACTCACCACAAAAACACTGAGAATAACCATGATTTTTCTAAGGAAGATCAATAAAATTTTACTGTATAATATTTGGCTGTGCAAGAAGAGCCATGAACTAGAGGCTCCAGAGAAAAATATTCTGAAAGGATGCACTTCAAGGACAAACCTATGATGCCTCCAGTCAAGTTTGGTTATATCACGAAACGGTTTGATTTGAACCCAAAACTCTTGTAGATTTTTACAACATGAAAAATACAAATGAATATTTTCAGTCTCTCCCCCTCTTTCTTCCTATTTCATTAAGCTCATAATACATTCAGTTGGAGCTAATAGACACTGTCCTCTTCAATTTATCCTGGAATTATCTCAAGGAGAGGCAGCTGGATACAGAACAGTTTTGTAACTGGTGCAATATTAAATCTTCTGAATATCACACATTATATCAGTAGAGAAGAAGATCAGTAAAGAAATCTTTCACAATCCTTTCTGCTGAATTGAGAAATTCACATACTTGGTCTCTAACATGGACTTCACAAGGAGTCCTGAGCTCCCCATATAACAGGATTGTGACTGCAACCTAAGAAGAACATCTCATCCCCATTTTGCAACTGAAGATCAATTACAGATTTGCTTTAAAACCACTTCAAAGACTTCTAATCTACATTGGTATCATCTGTCTGGAAATCACCCTAAGAAAGCAATGAGAGATCTCCTATTTGCATATATAACCAAACAGACACTATCTCCCAGGAATGCATCTGGAAAATTCTCCTCTGAACTTCACAATCTCAGCACAATTGCCCACAAGCACTGACACCTTTGGTCACCAGTGCCTCCAAGATAATCTGAAACCTTAGGCTGGAGAAATTCATTCATGTTCTACTAAACACCAGGCACTGGCAGTTACCAGAGGTCTCCTCTAAACAAAGAGGGGAGCGACTTCCAGGATGTGTGCAGCAATTTACTGATCAACACTTACGGGGACCTGCCAAGTAAATGGGAAGTAAAACAGGTGAGAAATTCAACCCAGTAGAGGGCAATAGACCCCAGTGTACATGAACAACACTGCAGCCCTCGGTAAAACAGCTGTTTCCAACCTGAACCTTAGGATCTGCAGAAGCTGAGTAGATGGGGATGGAAAAAGAGAAGTCAGAATTCTGATAAAATCATTGATGAAACTTCCTGACCCTAGGTAAGACGCTGTTCTCACTTGCTCTGTCTGATAATCTTTGTTCTTCTCCATAACAACAAAATCGGTTTCAAACAAAATCATCCCATGGCATAAGGTATCACCGAATTTGGTAATAATTGCTGCTGTTGAGCTGCATCACCTATAAACTGAGCAGTGACAGGAATTAAAAGAAACATCTTTTAGTTGAGAGAAAGCCTTACCAGGGTAAACGTATGAGGCTATGTTGGGATGCCTTGGCTTAGAGAACAGTATTTTTTTTTCACTTTTACATGTCATTGCAGTAGAGGTAGGAATGTGAGATTTATTTCTAACAGATGAGCCCCAATTAGTGTAAAGGTAAATTCAAAGGAGCAAAAACTGGCATTCAGGGAATATAAATAAAAGACATTGTCAAACTAATTTTCACTTAATAGGATAAAAAGAGTAGAAAAAAATAATTTAAATGACAATGATTATTTCAAAGCTGTGGTAGAGCACATAGAAAGTCAGCAGACAATCCTAGGGCTTGTTTGAAAGACAGAGTCTTTCAGAGTAAGTTTGAAAAAGTCCTGATACTGGTTACATCTTCTCTAATGCTGAAGAGTAGACTGTAGCTGTCCGCAAAGGGGCAGTTGGGCTAAAATATGACAGATCCCTCCCCAGTCCATCTCCAAACTGCAGAGCTATGGTGTTTACACTTGGTGCTAAGTTATACAGCCAGGAAGACCCAAGGAAAAAGTTATGAATGAGAAGTCAGTTGTCAGCAGAAAGGAAAATGAAGGCTAAAAAAAACAGAAACAGAAGTGAAAGCTTTTAAGCAGAAAAAATCACAGGAGGAGGTGTCGGGGATAATGCCATTAGCAGTGACAAATGGAAATAATTGATTAAGAAAGCAGTGAAAGCAGGCAAGGGGAAAATGTCTCTGAGCTTTTATTCAGCAGTTTCAAATCTTTCAAAGATTCCTACCACCACTTCTTTCAAATGCAGAAAATGCATTAGGCATAATAAAAGCACTGATCAAATCCTTGTCAGCCTATATAATGAGTTAGATCTTTCAGGAGAATTGCCTGTCTATTGTGATACAAGCCTAATATCTGAATATCAGTGATTTACTGTTATTGTTTTGGCTAGATTACAAGACTTGGAAAATGTGATTAAAAGTTGCTGTAGAGGCAGATAGTATTTTATATACATGTGCAGATCAAAGGGCCTACCTAGTCTAGTATTCTGAATCCAGACTTAGTAAACAGAGTCTTATATTTCAGAAGATGATGAACCTATCCCTGATCCATTTTCTGTGAAGTCCATCACATACCAGTCACTCCAATACTATTCTTTCTCCCTCTGAGTCCATTAAATTCTTCAGCAGAAAGAGCTGAACTGAAATCAATTGAAGTTTTGCCTTTAACTTCAACAGGGCCAAGATTTTCCCCTGCTCCTTTGACAATACTCACAAAAGGACTGATTGCAATTTAAAAAGCTGAATCCAAGACCACATTTCTGCCACTCACACTTATCTCCTCAGGTAAACCTCATGTCCAGAAGCTATTCTTACTTCTGGAGTTCCCACCGCATTCCTCTTCTGTGTGCCTGGCCTCAGGGTTGAAGCACTTCAGAAAATTGACTGTCTTTATATTTTTAATTTGTCAGAACTGAACACACTGGAGGTACTAAAAAAATATTAGTCAAAGAATAACTGCAATAATAAGATAGCCAATTTTGTAGTGTAGCACGCTGAGATTCTATTTGGAATTAGTTGCCAAAGAAATTCTAAGAAAATTTAAAATTGCTCATAAATAGATGAAATAGATTTCTGAGAAACAAATCAATGCCAGCTATTTTGAAAAGGGACAGAAAATTACCAATAATTGGAGTCATGCAGTCAGCTACTTATAAACCATTCATAATTGGTGTTACAGGGAAATATAATGAACTATGATACCAAATATGTTATTTTTTCCTTTTTTCTCCTTTTTAAAAGACAGCAGTTTCACATGTTCTCCTGATACTTAATATCCCCAGTAAAACATAAAATAATTTTTTCAACTTAAACCAGAATTACACAATTTCCAGCTAAGCCAGGGTGATGTCATTTATCTTTTTTTTTCCAAAACAAGTAAGAAAACAATCAAATGTCTTAAATGAGAAGGTGACTGCAGACAGTCTTTGCTAGTTTCATCCACTAATGAAGTGAATAGCAAGTGAATAGCAACAGTGTTTGACATTTCTATTGAGTCTTTCATCCCAAATCACCTTAATCAATTTCATATCCATTTAGACACATCTTTTAGCACTTACATATGACTGAAATCAAACCACAGAAATGATGGGGTAATACACATCAAAAAAAATCTGTTTTATTTTGAAGTTCAAAAGGAGAACGTTTTTTTAACAACTGAAGCTATATGCTATATTCAAGAGATGGAGCAGACACTGCAGCTATGATTACACTTGTAAAAGTCATAGCAGAACATTGTTTCTCAAATGGATAAAGTATTGGGGACCTTAGGATTCCTTCCTATTCAGGTGAAGATGATGCAAAAGTAGATCCGTGTTATGAAGCTTGTTTGAGCCAATCTTTAGTACAGGTGAAGTTTTTCCCATTTAGGTTTCTTTTTTTAGCAGATAATAAGCCCCTCCTTCTTCCCTCCTTTGCCCATAATCAAAATAAATATTGTCTGAGTGGTGACAATCCATTGGTGCAGCAGCTTGTTTTAAGCCCTGAGCCTTTAAAAATATGTTCATAAACTTAATATGACTAATTCCACCAATAATATAACATAATTATAGGAGATTTAATAAAAGCTAACAATTATCACCAATAAAATATCTGAACAGCACAAATTTATCTGCAGTATATTGGAATACTATGGACAAGGCTAAGAAATTTCTGTTCCTTTGTCTCAGGTTTGTATTTACATTGGTTGAAACCGAATCTAAATGTTTTCTGATTAAAATAAATAGAAGGGGTGTTTTCTCTGACTAGCTTTGTACCTCTTATGGAATTTTAACTCTGATTTGTGAATCTTTGGGAAACCTAACTTCTACTAATCTAAAAAAGCAATCTCTTAAATTAACTAGATGTATTCCTAGTCAAGAATTATTCCATTTTTAGTCTCATTAAGTAATATAACACTTTAAATTCTTAGGACATATCTCTCTTTTCCTGGAAACATTACATTAAAATCTTTACCTGAACCAGTGTACAGGGACTTGAGAATGTGTACAGTGAGAAGTCTGGCAAAGCCTATGTTTACAGAAACATTTTTCTTTGCACCATTCTCTTGGCAAAAGTAAGATGTAACAAAAAAGGTGAGCCTATATCATGTTCCAGCAAATGAAGATCTGCATTCACTCAAATTTGCAGAGCCTCCAGCTTCACTCTTTAGTATATGAGACAGACATGCAGGATTCACTGGGGCATATATCATGCTTTTTTTTTCTTGAATATTCATCTGACTCAGAAAATTGTATTTGCCATCTGGAAAATACTTCTTATGACAGAGTCAAATCAAAATTAGCAGATGGAAATGAAAGATGAAACCAGAGCACACTGCTCAGGCTGATCTGCCCAAGATGGCAGTACCAAAAGGCAGGCAGCAAAGAAGGCCAGACAGAGTAATTTAAAGCACTGACCAAAAAAACCCAGGTTGCATATAATTTTAATCACATTATTGTTTACATATTTCAGGTTAAACTGAAATGTTCTTAAACATTTTGGAGAACTTAAAAACTTAGTGACAAAGGATATATTATTAACGATTGCATAGGTAATTTTGAGTGCTTTTATTAGTATCTAATTCTGTTAGTGAGAAAAAATACAAGCTATGATGGAAAAAAAGAGAACTAAAACAAGATTATTTAGATGGGAGGATCAGTCTATTCAGTCTTACATAATGTTTGAGTATTAGAGACACCAAATTTGGAGATTATTATTAATATACTGCAGGGAGTGTGGAGAAATAATAAAAAGGAAAAATTCTTTTTCAGTGGAAATTTTTCAGTGGAAGAGTATAGCAACAAGACACAGGATAAAGAAGTTGAGAACACTTATTCAAACTTAGGGAATAATAATGGTCCTCTAGCAGATGTTAAAGTGAATATGCCCTAATGAATTCATGTACAAGAACAAATGCATATACACACAGACATTCATATAGCACTTACTCCTGAATTCAGTGTTTAGCTCAAAAAGCTTGACTGGATTAAATATAGAACAATGGAACACCATATGAAAAATAAATTCTTTCTGCTGATCTAAGTAATTTCATATATCTTTATATCTTCATGTCACAATATCCATTTCACTTACATTCCACTACTGGCAGCTATGACATTTTGAGAAAATAGGATGTTTTTATAACTATATACTAATATAATAATAAGTTTAAGAAGAACAATGAACGTTCAGATCCTGCCTTTTTGAGGACAGGAGTAAATTAGAAGAGCTGGGAAATTACTAGTTCCATCTCTAAACTAGCAAGAGGGAAGGCATACATATAAAAGAGAAACCAGCCAGAAAATTGCCAATTCCAGAGGGAACTGCAAAGGAAACAAAAGTAAAGGGAGGACTGTCAATTTCTGTCTGATTTTTGGTAAAGGCTTATGGTCCAGCAAACTTCCCTTTGGCCATTATTGGCAGACGTGTTTCCCTTGGGCTCTGCTCTGCCCAGGCTTTATGAATTAAATAAGGGTGGGAATAATCAACACTTAAAGCAAGAAAACTCTAAGGAAACCCATTACCTACATGAAATTATCTTTATTTACTAAATTACATCAGTTCTTTGGGTTAATAAAATAAGGGCAGACTGTGACTCTAGCAGGTATCCAGTCAGTGAAAGTGGGAAGGTATGGAAAAGATTAAAAAAACCCAAGGTGTTATATTCCATTCCTGTTATCTCAGTAGTGCAGTGGGAAAGAGGGATATTCTTTAGCTCAGTATATATCTAAGTTGGTTTTTGATTCTGTTTAAACCAGTTTTAGAAACCTCACCCCAAACATTTTATGGAAAGCTACATTTCAAGGGGTTCTGAAGACTTCCCAGTGAATAAACCCTGTAATCCCTTCAGAAATTTTTGTTTTATAAATAAACACTAAATTGCTGTAATCCAAATTGAGAAGCAGGAATCAGTATGTCGGCCTTGTGGTTTCTCTCACTATAAGAAGGTGGACAGAAAATTTCTTCTTGCAAACACATTAAGATTCATTGTTATGAACTCACAGACATAATAACCTGAGACGCATGTTGTGTGTTCACTATATCTCTGTTGTATCTTCTTTATTCAGTCTCCAAATCATATTAATTATGGAAATTCTTTAAATATTCTAGGCCAAGATATTCCACTCTTTCAGTCACACAACTTCAGAAACATAAAACAAGAGGTCTGATTTTCAGGAAAAGTAGTTGTTCAGCTGCTGAAAAAGCAGCTGACACTTATTTTAAAGTAGGGTTCCAAAATATATTAATTTTTAAAGACTATGTCCTTAAAGTATATGTGGAGCAGTGCTACAGGTCTGTAATACCTGGCCATAGCTCCTTCTCTCCTTTATGCTTTGCCTTCAGTGGGACCTCAGGGAGTCACATAATTTTAAAATTTACTACAGAGTGGTGGGGATTTTGGTATTCAGGATTCAATAGTTCTTACTTGTTCCTACTTCCCCCTGTTCTCAGATTCCTTCTGCCCTTCACAAACCAGAGCCTGGTGTTGGTGGAGCTGTGCAACACAGGTGAGTCTGTGGGGTGAGGGTGGGTAACACGGGCAGTGGAAGGTGCCCAGCAGGAGGACGAGGGAAATTCAGCATCGTCAGGCATGTCTGAGTGGGTGCTGCCCTGCTGTGCCCTGAGCACCCCCAGAGCCCCTCCCATCCTCAGACACCTCCCTGCTCTGCTCTCAGGGCTCACCTCAGCAGGTAGAGCTGGTAAGTTGGCTGCTGTGCTAAACCCTTCCATTTCACAGTCCCATAAAGCTCTGTAGAAATTTGACGTCATAAACTGAGGCAGATAAGATGTCAAAATATGTCCAACCCTGCTATTCCAGCTGTAGCAAAGGCTAGTTCCGCAAGGGGAGGGGGGAAAGGTGGTTGCTTTACCTTGTCTTAGATTAATCCCCTACCAAGTGGCAATAAACGGTTAAGCAAGTTTGGAGTTGGAATTTTCAGAGGCAAATCACTTTGGGAAGGTGGATAAAACTGGGCACTTTGCTATTACCAAACTTTCGCATTCTTATTTAAAATGTCTAAATGCAAAATGGTAATGAGCTTTGAGCATGTTGCACAAAACAAAAGCACCTGCCCCTCCTCTGCAGCTCGTTCCTCTGTGCAGCCTTCTGGTGTTACCCAGGGCATCAGTGGTCAAGCAGTTCCAGTCTCAGGTGTCAAATGAGCAATCACAAAACTTTGTCTTAGTAAATCAGTATTAATTATTATAAAAGTATCAAGGAGAAGAGGAATACCACGAACTGAAGAGAGCCCACAACTTTGATCCAAATCAGATGTTTTGGTGGCTCCATAGGCAAAGCCAGGGGTGATATTTGGGAGTCTTTCACTGTCAAATAAAAATAAGCATTTTTAGTCCATGCAGAGGTAAATTATGCACCAATCAGTGATGAGCTGAAAGGGGCAGAATGGAATCAAAGGAGAGACTGAGATGGAGAAAAAAGCAGCAAAGGGAAAAACTACAAAGTAAAAAATGTCTACCTAATGAGCACAGGAAAGAGGAGAGGAACACTTAAACTCTCACCATCCTTTCCCTTTATCTCTTTGTCCTCTCTCCTGTAGTGATTTACTTTGGTGAGGAGTCTGCAGTGCTCGGCTCTGTGGAGTCCAAGAGCAGTGTAGCAAAGGGTTTTCTACAGGCATGGGCAAAGTACTTGCACTCAACAGTTGTTTACTAAGAAAATGTCACACTTGCCCACTCTTTCAGAGTAAGGAAAAGCAGCAGTTTGTACTTGTGCCATCGAAGGACAGCTGTGCCATGGCCACCGGGGGATGAGGGGGCATCCCTAGCAGCTGCTGGCACAGGGAGAGAAGGGTCTTGCATCAGGATGTTGCAGCTGCAGTTTTACCCCTCATCCTGTATACAGACCTTAGGCAAAAAAATTCAGTGCTGTGCATAGATGAGAATCTGCTCTAAACCAGGACTGACCCAGCCCCCCAGACTGAAAGTTTCTGAACACTTTAGACTGATAATGGCTGCCAAGAAAAACCTCACACTGCCTTTTTCCACATCACCGTCTGCTCATTTTACTGCCACTTACTGCTGACACAGGTGTTTTTGTCACTGTGCTGGGAACTGGATCAGGGAATTCACGAGGGCTAAAAGTCAACTTTCTGGGGCAAGTGGGAGACAAATATTTGTGCCAGTAGAAGGAAGAGAGCAGGAGTAGAAGAGAAAGCAGGGCAGATAGCTGTGGGTCTGCACCTTTCGGCAGCATCTCCAGCTTGCAATGTTCCTGAAATTGTGGTATCAGGCAGCTGATGGAGAATGGGAAAAGGCCTTGTCTTACCAAGGCATGTTCCCAGTAATCAGACAATGTCTTGTGCAATAGCAGTCAGATCCAACACCTCCCATAGTCCCTGGAACTTTGATATCCTTGTGCACTACATACCTTATGAACTCCTTAGGAATAACCTTTATTTAGTACATGTTTGACAACTATTATATTGTGTTGAGTTTGGGTTTTTTTCCTTATAATCACACATTTCATTCTTGCTGCATTAATACTTTTTCCAGTCCTCATGTTCCAATCCTTCTTTTCTTTTTTTTTGTTTAGGCTTTCTGGTGTTCTGCTGCCACATATCTTTGTCGTCTTACACTGTATGCAGGGTAAAGCCTCCCCTTTTATGTGTGCCAGTAATTCAGGCAGTTCTCCTGTGCTACTCCATGTCCCCTCACCAGCAGCACAATCTCTCTCCAGGAAATGGAGAAAGCTGGCTTAAGTGCAAATTTGGGTTGTATAGGTAAATCAATCTTTATAACTTTTTGTTCTGCTTAATCTGAAACAATTTACATAGAAAAGTTAATAGTGTATTTTCCAAGGAAAGTTTTTTAATATACTAGCTGGCCTAGCACACAGAGAAGAGGGTTTGCATAGTATCATGACGAAAAACATCACAGAAATCTATGGCTTTAATTTGAAGGTGATATCAGAGAATGACTGAGTGAATCTTCAAAGACAAGAATTATATGATTTGTTAAAAAGCTGCACCTAGACTTTTTTTACTAAATAATTAAGGTAGTTCAGGGTTTGTGTGTAGAGTGCCTTGGATGAGAGAGCTAGCAAGAATACTCATTTAAATGTGGAACACAGACACAAATCAGGCTTTTCTACTGCCAAACCAAAAACTTCCTAGAATGAGAGCTGAAATAAAACTTATTAAGTTCTAAGTAAAGCTCAATAAATTGTGTTGAAACAAGTCCTTTTTAAGAAGTGAAGTTTTCAAAACAGCACTGAAACATTTTGTATTGAAAGAAATAATCTTTGTCCTTTTCTGGGCAAGAAAAGGGTTGTCTCAGAAGTGTTGGTAATTATAACAGCTTGGAATGGATGGCCACGTTCTATGCTACGGAACTGGAAGCATGGGAATTTTCATTGTTGTAATTTCTTTATTTGTATTACCAGAAACCAAAGATTTACCCACAAAATTTATAATGTAGGACAACAGAACGTAGGACTGTGATCTATTTGATCAAGTGCAGACATCTGCTGTGTACATATTGTATAGCTCTGTCTTCAACCAAGCTGAACAATAGGATCACCACCCACCCAGTAGCAGGAAACATTTCCTCCTTCCTAAAGCCTATGTCTGTATATAAGATGGATATAAAACTGACTTGTGTCTTTAAAGCTTACCTATACAAATACAGAAGATTGCAGGTATCAGAATGTCAGGTAAAGCGGCTCCAGCCACCCTTATCAGACAAGGGGAACGAGTCAGTGGAGGCAATGAAAATACCAGTAAATCAAAAGTGGTCAAGGCCCTTTTCTGGTCTTTGGAGACTGGTATCCTTCTGCTTGGAAACCCACTGCTCCCCTGGTGAGGCCACACAACTGAAGCAGTGTGGCAGGTGGCTCAGGATGTATCCCATGGCTCTTGGTGTTTGCTGCTTCCTCCTGGAAAAATGTCCTTAAGGGAATGGGCACAGGTCATTCTTGCCTCTTGCCCTGAGACCTGGGAATTGCCTCCTCTGTGATAATGCCCCAGCTGTGCACAGGACCTGGTTGGAGGCACGTGCTGGCCCCAGCCAAAGCATGCTACGGACTGCTGAAGGCACTAAAATTTTCAGTCATTATCCAACCCCTGTGCATATTCCCATCTTGATTTATAGAGAATACAGAAGTTTGCCAGAGTTGTGCTAACTAAGTGTGATAACAATGTCAGTGCATCAGCAGTCTAGCATGTTATGCTTAATTGTAGAGGTTAATGTATAATTACAAGGGATATATTGCTGTGAGTTATTATGGAAATGTAAATAGATGGAAGAACCCTTGTGTTCCTTTTAAGAGCCACGTGTTTAATGGGGTATCTTGTACTGGCATCCAGCCCCATCCTCAGAGGCCTGTGTATTAGAGAGCTCTTGTTATGCTCCACCATCTCCATCTACAGATGCGCTTCAGGTTTTTGGCCTTTGCCTCCAATTGTTCCCTGCTGTATATACTACACTCATAAGGGAGAAACATAAATTAACTGGATTTGTGAGCATTTATAATCACAAAATTATCCAGGCTAAAAGGGATTTCTGGATATCACCTAGTCTGGACCCCTCCAGTGGGTGGCTGTGAACATCTAACAAGCTCCTGCTCTGAACATTCAACTGACTCTCGTAAGAAAATGAGGATTATATTTTGCATTTACAGTTGAGTGTCCAAAGTATTGCAATGTGAATGCCACCCTTAGGGAATATTAACTTTGAAAAATCACCTTACCTTTCTGAAAGGCTTTCACATCTCATACTTTCATAGCCTGAAATCTATTTCTTTTTTATCAGATTCCAGAAGGAAGGAAAATACTCAACTTTGAATAAAAGTGAAAGAAAATATTCCCATTTTACTTTCCAAGATTTTTTCTTTTAAAAAGTAAGTGTGAAGTATATATCTAGTTCCATTCCTTGAAATGTTCATTTAGAAAGCCTTCCTAATCCATTTCTACACTACTTTATTGTCTTATTTTTGTAAAAGAATGCTACAATGAGAAGAGAGCTAGCTTTGTGTTGGGGCTTTGCTTTTTATACTACAAGTCATAAAAGAAATTATTTCATTCAGAAATAAGGCCACAGCAGCTGCACTGCCTTTGCAAAAAAAAAAAAA